>JAVIAB010000024.1:46452081-46694581 GCA_032433765.1 Megaustenia siamemsis | reverse complement strand
GTTTGTGATGGTAACTTCCAAGTCAGCTATTTTGATGTAAAGCTCTTTCATTTCACATTCACAGACGTCATTCACGCGAAGGAAATGTCTTTCGCTGCTTTTTTTATATCATAAACCACCTCTGTGTGTTGGCTGCCCTTCGAATGAATTCAACCTCCATGAGACGTAAATACCATCTACATTAGACAACGTCACAGGAGAATAGTCAACACTTTTGTAATCAAAGTAGCATCAAGAACTTCTATGTCTGCCATTTGATTCCTTCACATGAGTGCGTGGACGCGCCACAAGCAGCGCATCTGAAATAGTTTTTTTTAACTTGCGGGTTATAATATTTTGTTATGGAATCAATTCAGAGGAAGAGGTATGTTTACAGCACTCGGAAAAATTGACAAATAATCAACAGAAAAAAAATATGGACCAAAGCAGGATCGAACCCGTACTCAGTGGCACAGCGCCTTGCCACGAAAAGCCAAACGCTAGGGAACACTGCCACTCAGCTAACTAAAAAATTAGCTTCGTAGGCAATGTCTTTCGCGCAGGTGTTCTCATGACTATAGCATAAGGCCGCGATCACAGCTCGGAAATACATAGTGTATCTGTATTTTTTCCTGTTAAGACCAGTATCTCCCGGATAGGGTAGGGCTGAATACTTGCGTTGCAGACACACATTTAGAAAGAAACAGCACGAATAGTAGTTTCCAGTGGTTTTAAACTGGAGACAAATAATAATAAATGAATTTATAATATTTTGTTGTTTGAAGATAAGGGAGATAATTCATTTATTTTAAAAAATAAATGTTTCAGAAACTTGTTTTATCCGCTACTCTTATGTTGTCAACATCACTGTAAACACATTTTATTCTAAAATAGTGCCGCGGGATGAACAGCCATAACAGACACACACAGATGCAGTTGAACCCTGGCTATCAGATTCTTTGAACCCACATTCCAAGCTCTTATATTTTTGTCATTTAATGCATGGCCATCTTCATAATATCAGATATTATGTTACACAGCTTCACTTAACATCAAGATTTCAAATTTAGAGCACAAATTCTAATTCAATGGTGACGATCTATGATATATTTTACGGAAATTCTCCATTTCAATCAAGATTAGCCATTTCATTTAGGAAATATTACATGCATCAGTTGTATACATCTCATGCTCTATTGTTTTCAACTGCAAGATGCTACTCTTGTTTCATTTCCTGGTCTGTTGGAGTGTCCTGGGATCCATTGAATCATTAGCCTTGTGTCATGTGTTCTATAAGGTTAGCTTTGTATATTTAGATATATGAGTTCTGGCTTGTTTGCTACTTCATAGCGCCTGCAGGGCTGATTTGAAATCAGTAAAAACGAATATATTTCTTTTCTTTGATGGTAAAGTATTTAAAACATTATTCAAATTGTACACTGCTGTTTCTAAGGCTGTTATTTCTACTTCGTAAATGTTGCAGACTTCACCACATGGGCCATATAGTTCTTCTGCTGTTCTATCTGGATAATGTATGATAATCCTATATCCAACTTTGATAGTTGCCTTGTGGCTGTTGTTGTATTAGTATATTCATGTATCCAGTCATCTGGATAAGTATCAATGGTTTTTTCTTGTGGCAGTTGGAGTCAGAAATTGTATCTATTCTGTCATATATTTCTAAACAGTGCGGGTGTCAATTTGTCTGAAGGTAGTTTGTGGTTGATGATATACTCCAGGTAGCTAACTGCTCCACGACATCAAGTTTGTAATTGTGGATAACAAAAATGGCAGGTCCTGCTTCGACGTCCTCGCCGAGTATATTCGTTTTGTAATGCTCATTGGGAGGCGGAAGTCGATAAATCAACTGCTCCATATTAATGAAGATTATCATGGAACTTCCGGTGTGTGACTGCTGGCAACACGACACAATTTTCAATGGGAGTCAAATTTAAGTTGAAAGTGAATTTCAATGCCCGTAGAAAAAGAAATTCAAGCGTTCTTGTGCTTTAACCACGACACCTTTTTAGGTATCAGTGAAAGAGAAAAGAAGAAGTAGATCAGCTCACTAAAAATAAATGTTCATACATTTTCATTGGAGAAAATAAAAATTATTATAAAGGGACGTAATTATAAATTTCACTTGACCTATGAATTTAACAGGTTATCGTTCGTTCGTCGCACACGTCGTGAGAAGAGAAGAGCAAATACTTGGTTACATCATCATCATCATGTACCGGGCCTACTGTCGTAGGTGATCATGTCTCTCCACAACTTTCGATCTCGGCAGCTATTTATCATTTCTGTTGTTGACCTTCTGCCAGAGCCATTCTCTTAAGCTGTCTGTTATTTTTTTCTCTTGCTACCCTCTATCTCTTCGTCCCTCAAGTTCCCCAGTTGTTACAATATATCCCAGTTGTTCTCTTCTCACTACATGGCCAAAACATGATGATTGTTTCTCCTAATATTGGAAATTAGCTCTCTTTTTGCTTTGACCTCTCTCAGAACATCTTCATTACTCTTCTTAGCTGTCCTTGGTACTCTCAACATTCACTGTTCATCAATGCTTTGTACCTTCTCTATTGCATTGTACCGGTTCTGAATTGTTATTTTATATTTGTCTTGCAGCTTCTTGTCTGATTTTAGTAAATCTAAATTTAACTTGATGTTAACTGAGGCTCGTTTTGTTGTTTTTAATTTTACTCTAAGCTTTCCCACAACTGGTACATGATCACTATTGCAATCTGCCCATGGTCTAGTTTTAACACGCACCAGACTGTTTCTAAATCTATTACTTGGTTGCAGCGCGCGTAAAATACGGGGAAAAAGAGATCACAGGTGACAAAGAGTGACGATACCAAATAGCTTGGTGTCGTGAAAAGGCTAAACTCTTAATAAAATGAATACGATGCACTGTAGACATAGAATTAACGAAGGACATGACACTCTACGACAACCTGTATGGTCTATGTCATGATGGTGCTGATCATTTGCTATAATAGTCACACCTTGTAAAAACTGCATCATCAAGATGCAGACAGTGCTAAAGCTAAAAGTGATCAACGACCATAGCTGACGTCTAGTATTTACGGTTAGCGAGCCGAAGCTGAACAAGACGAAACACACCTCATTAAAGCAACAATGAAACAATATAGTAAACCTTCAGGGAGCTAAAGTGGAAGATTCATCCGATACTCACAAGATACCATGATTCATCAGATACTCATAAGATACCATGATTCATCCGATACTCACAAGATACCATGATTCATCCGATACACACAAGATACCATGATTCATCAGATACTCACAAGATACCATGATTCATCAGATACTCACAAGATACCATGATTCATCAGATACTCACAAGATACCATGATTCATCAGATACTCACAAGATACCATGATTCATCAGATACTCACAAGATACCATGATTCATCAGATACTCACAAGATACCATGATTCATCAGATACTCACAAGATACCATGATTCATCAGATACTCACAAGATACCATGATTCATCAGATACTCACAAGATACCATGATTCATCAGATACTCACAAGATACCATGATTCAACCGATACTCACAAGATACCATGGCGAGATCGGAGGTGTCTGAGACAAGATGAGCAAACAATCGTAGCCTAGCAACAAAACTTCTAGACACCGCAACTGACTCTCATTTTGCTCTCTTGTTTTTTTTTTAAGTAGGACTGGAAAAAAGGTACCAGTCTCGATTTGTAGCATGTGGGTAACATCGTGTTAGTGTTCATAATTACTTCAATGAGGACGGTCGGCATTTATGGATGAACTGGCCAGTATTACACCAGGCCGCCTTACTAGGGCAAAGGAAATCTTTTGAACCCATTTAAAGAAGCTGAGGGAACTCTAAAATTGTGAGGTTCGGTAAAGGATTTGCCAATCGACGAACAAACTGGGGACTTAAGAATTGTGTCTCCTGGAGGAGAAGTAGTAGAAGAAGAAGTAGAAGAAGTAGGATGATAAGAAAAAGGAGGAGAAAAGGAATAAGAAGAAGAAAGAGGAGGAGGAGGTGGTGGAGAAGAAGAAAAAGAGAAGGAGAAGAAGAGTGAGGTAGGAAGGAGGAGAAGAAGGGTGATGAAGAAAGGAGGAGGGGAAAGAAGGAGGAGGAGAAGAAGAAAGAGGAGAAGAAGAGGAAGGAGGAGAAAATGAAGAAGGGGGAGGGGGAAAAGAAGGAGGAGGAGAAGAGAGTGAGGAAGAAAGGAGGAGGAGAAAAGGGAAGAGAAGGGTGAGGTAGAAAGGAGGAGAAGTAGAATAAGAAGGAGGAGGAGGAGGAGAAAATAAAGAAGGAGCAGGGGGAGAAGAAGAAACAAGAGTAGGAGAAGAAGGGTGGGGAAGAAAAGAGGAGAAAGATGAAAAAAAGAAGAAGAAGGATGGGGAGAAGAAGAAGGAACAGGAAAAGAAGGATGATGAGGAAAGGAGGAGAAGAAGGAGAAGGAGAAAAGAAAGTAAAAGATGAAAGATGAGAAGAAAAAGGAGGAAAAAAGAAGAAGAAGAAGGAGAAGGAGGTGCAGGTGAAAAAGTAGAAGAAGAAGAAGAATGATGAGGAAGAAAAAGAATAAAAGAATAAGGAGAAGGAAAAGAAGAAGGATGAGGAGGAGGTGCGGGTGAAAAAGTAGAAGAAGAAGAAAAAGGAATGAGGAGTGAAGAATAAGGAGAAAGAGAAGAAGGAGGAGCAGAAGAAGAATAAGGAGAAGAGAAAGAATTGCCACAGTAATCATTATACTTTTTTCGTCATAACAAAGAACTTGTGATCGTTTGTTTTCGTTTACGTTCGTTTATATTGTTTGTTTTCGTTTACGTTCGTTTATATTGTTTGTTTTCTTAACTACAATCTCGGATCATCATCATCGAGTGCCATGTTGGTTGGAGTAGGCGATCATCTCTCTCCAAATCTCTCGGTCCTTCATGCATGTCTTAATTTCAGTCGACGATCTTTAGTTAAATCATTTGGATAATCTGTTTTATATAATGATCCTTGCGTTGTCTTACTTATAGTTTACTTCCCATATACGGGTTCTATGTGGCAATTTATGACACATTATTTAACACTAATTGGCACTGCTTTGCTGTGTAGGATGTTTGCCATTCGATTGAATTCTGTTTCGGAATCGTAGCAGGTATTTATACTCTTTTTTTTTTCGCTGCTTTACTTTTATCTCAATGTTGATTTGTATGCCTGTCCTTCCTGGGACTTGTTTTATCAACTTTGCTCTTAACCTCAATGGCCCAAAAACGTAGTGTCCAAATCAATAGAATCAAGGAACAATAACCCATGAAAAATGCTTAGATTTCCATGAAATTATTATTTCTTTCATTATTGAGCATTTACTGTCACTGTGGTATTCGGAAATGGGGAACAGCGATAGCTCAGTGGTTAGTGAACTGGGCTACAAAGGACAAGAGCCTGATCGACGGCTTCTGGGTATGCCCAGCAATTAATGGATACTGGATTTTTTTTCTGGGAAAGTAAAGCATCACTGGTGTAATACCGACCACATTACCCCAAAAATCATGTGCCGAAGGTCTATAACAATTATGGCCATTAACAGCATATTCTCTATACGCCACTTGGTGTGACCAAGTGACTCTTTACTTGTTTATGGTCAAAATAACTTTTTTAAAACTTGTCTTTCCTTTACTTGAGTTAACTAACCAGCGTAGTTTCTTTGCAGCTTTAGTAAAACATACGCGCTCGTAGCTTTGTTTTTCCAAACTGTTTTTTTTTTTAAATTCTTCTCTATGGTTTCATTTCAACTCATGAAAATGCATTTTCACGCTTTTGTCAACTACCTGATCTAGGCTCCACGTTTGACATTTGTAAGTTGGAGGAACAAGACCTACTAATAAATATCACAGTTGAAGGAATACATCTGGAGATAATTTAGAACTACAACTACCTTGGACATGCTATAACCAATGATGGAAAATGTAAAATTGAAATAAACAAAAGAATAAGTATGAAAAAAAGTAATTTTAATGCCATGAAAAATATACTAAAAACAAAACAAATAACAGCAGGGCTGAAACTAAGAATAGCAAAATGTTACATCTTCTCAATATTCCTGTATGGTGCAGAAACATGGACATTAGACAAGAAAAAAGAACACAAAATTGAAGCCTTTGAAATGTGGATTTATAGAAGAACAGGTAGAGTTAAATGGGTAAAAAAAGAAAACAAACGATGAAGACTTAAAACAACTACAAATAAAAAAAAACTACTAAATATAATTAAAAGGCAAATGAAATATTTGGGGCACGTTAAAAGACAAAACAGCCTACTAAAAGTAATATTGGAAGGGAAAATACAAGGTAAAAGAGGCAGAGGCAGACCAAGAGTAACATGGACGAGTAACATCAAAAGATGGACAAGTCAATCTATCACAACCTGCACCATAAAAGCAAGAGACAGAGTGGAATGGCGATCTATGGTAGCCGACCTTCGTTCCGAGACGACACTCGATGATGATGATAATGAAGTTGGAGGTGGACTGTAGTTTTACTCTGATTTAGAAGTCTCGCCGGTCCCGCTTAGAAAGTGTCATCATTAAAACAGTGTGTCAGTGTTTTCACAGTTGTTGGAATTTTTAAAATATATATTTGCATGAATTGGAGATGAAAGTGACTGTGTGCATTCTTTTGTCGGCGATATCCCTTGGAATTGTCGACCATTCAATAGACGTGGCACGCACTGGAGTTCGACTTTGCTAACGCCACAACCATCAATACAAAATGGCTGCATGTCGCTCTGTTTTTGCAGACTAACGTAGTCGCTTAAATTGTTAGAGCTGCTTTCTTTGAAATTATTTATTGGAGACCAGAGTAAGGAAGCAAGAGCAGCAGGATTCGGCTCCCTCAATGAGATAGAGCTGCTCGCACAGAACAGAGACAAATGGCGAGATTTGATAAAATATCTTTGAAAGAAAACTGCTAGAACAAAAATTAAGATAGGAGAAGGTGTATCTTGGTCTACACCCTATGGGCCGGCTACGGCTCGAAAGGTCAATAGATAGAGTAAGGAAGTGACTGTCCACCCTCTACTCGATGGAAGTCGTTCAGAATCGTTGCCTGTGCTGGACATTAGGAATGCACGGTACTGGACCTTGTCAAGAGAATTCACTAACGCGTTTTTGAGGGGGCTATGACGTAAGTGAAGTGATTATGGGGAGTTCTCGACTAACTGAAGTGAAGCTCATTCCATGAACAGAATAGACTTCTCCTCCTAGATGTTTTGTTTTTATTAGCATTTGTCAGATAATTGCCCAGCTATTTATCTTCACCATTACTAGCAGCCGTTGGAGTACCCCGTCACTAGTCACCATATGAGTTTGCTTTTTAAGCGGGGCACTTCTATTAATCTACTGACCTGTTGAAAATAGGTATATGACCTCTGACTGGGATGAAAAATATCAGGGATCAGGGCATTGGGTTGAGCTTACCTAAACGACTTGCACAATAATGCGGGGATTTTAAACTCCAAGTCCAAACTATAGCAATGCTCTGAGATTGATTGGCTGATTGATTAATTGATTGATTGATTGGTTTAAAGTGCCAAGAATGTGACACTAGCTGCTAGCTCTGTAAATCAGGAAGCTAAAGGAACGTGCTGAGGTAATTTTCTTGATATGAAGGCTTCTGGGTAAAAAGTTGGATCTTGTCAATCCAAGGAATAGTTCAGAGGATCTTCTGTAAGAAAAGACCGGGACCGCATCTCACTCACTTGACCCTTCTAAACGTTGAAACTTGGCTGTCATGGTTACTAAACCCATTTTACGTTGTATCTTGCCTTGAACGTTGTCTGGTTTCACCTGTCACCTTTTATCAGTCTACTTTAATATTGGTCTGCCTTTGCCTCGCTTGCCTAGAACTTTTCCTTTGAAGATTAATTGTGTTATAATAACCTGTCACTTCACATGTCCTCAAAAGTACAGTTGTCATGTCCGAATTGAGTTTAAGTTTTATTTTGTTTCATCTTCAGCTAAGCCAGAACTTCACTATTTTCATTTTCATCCAATACATTTGCCCTATTTCAGTATTAACCCACATTTCAAAAACTTTGATTTTTTGTTCTGTTTTCGTATTCAATGCTCATATTCTGCACCATACAGGCCGTCCACTACACCATACACTGTACAGATTATACAGCGATGTTGACTAGACATAACATGTTCATATTTGTAGTTTAGTACTGATGTTATTTTCTTTGACGTGAGTACATTCTTCATCATGTTAAAATTGATTTGTGTAATTTCTATTCTTTTGTTTCTATCTACGAGACAAGTGCTATAAGAAAGCGTTTGTAACGTTTTACTCTGAAAGTAATCACACTGCGGAGCCACAATTTCTCCAATAATAATCACGTTGTTTACTCATCGCATAACCCACCTACAATAATCACATTGTTTACTCATCGCATAACCCACCTACAATAATCACATTATTTACTCATCGCATAACCCACCTACAATAATCACATTATTTACTCATCCCATAACCCACCTACAATAATCACATTATTTACTCATCCCATAACCCACCTACAGTAATCACATTATTTACTCATCCCATAACCCACCTACAATAATCACGTTGTTTACTCAATGTTGAGGTATTGAGTTATTTGCAAGTCATCATCATTGCACTCCGAACATGTTCATAGGTGCTCAGATCCCCTCCTCAGCAAGTCCCGCAGTGTCCAGCGACTGATGAATCCAGTTCTGTGTTGGTTGATAATTCATCTTCACCATCGTGTGCCTTCTCCGCAACGAAGGTTGGCTACCATGGATCGCCATTCTACTCTGTTTCTTGCTTTGATGGTGCAGGCTGTCATAGAATGACTTGACCATCTTTTGATGTTACTTGTCCATGTTAGTCTTGGTTTGCCTCTGCCTCTTTTATCTTGTATTTTTCCTTCCAATATTACTTTTAGTAGGCTGTTGTGTCTTTTAACATGCCCCAAAAATTTCATTTGTCTTGTCTTAATTGTATTTAGTTGTTCATCTTACACGCCCACTAAGTTTCTCATTTCTGGCTGTGCCCATCATTACTCAATATGTATCCCACGTATAATAACAATAAAAGTTTGCTCATCACGTATCCCACATTTAATGATCACATTCTTAACTCATCCTGTATTCCATATTCAGTAACCACACTGTAAGTCCATCTTCTATCCCACGTACAATAATCACGTTATTTACTCTTCGCATACCACACGCACAATAATCACATTAATTACGCATCATATATCGCCATGTACAATAATCACACTGATTACTCACATTGTATCCTACAAATAATAATATTTAATCACCGTTTCTAGTCATCTTAACACTCTAATTAACAATCATTTTCACACTTAGACATTCTGTCATAAGCTCTTAAACATGACAGAATAAATAAATTTGTTCTAGACAAAAAACCCACGTACATGAAACTGTGGACAAAAGCATGGAGGTGGAACGGGTTAGTTGACAATGCCACGCATGGTTTTAATCTAACAAAGAAAGGGACTCACGCTTTCATCTTTGATTATCTGATCAACGAGGCAGCTCAAAATGTTGAGTGTGACGTCATGACGGTTGCTGCTCCTATCTTGTTGCAGGTAAGAAGTGTTTCAGTAACCCTGTACGTGTTTGAAAATATTCTAGCAACCTCGTATGTGTTTGAATGCTCTAGCAATCTTGTGTGTTTGAATACGCTAGCAACCTCGTATGTGTTTGAATGCTCTAGCAATCTTGTGTGTTTGAATACGCTAGCAACCTCGTATGTGTTTGAATGCTCTAGCAATCTTGTGTGTTTGAATACGTTAGGAACCGAGTATGAGTTTGAATGCTCTAGAAATCTTGTGTGTTTGAATACGTTAGGAACCGAGTATGAGTTTGAATGCTCTAGCAATCTTCTATGTTTGAATACTCCAGCAAATTCCCTTAGTGTTTGAATACCTTAGCAACCCTGTATGTGTTTGAATGCTCTAGCAATCCTGTATGTTTGAATACTTCTGTAATCCCTCAGTGTTTGAATACACTAGCAACCATTTACGTGTTTGAATGCTTGATGTGTTTGATTATACAACCATGTGAGTGCTAGAATACTCTAGCAACACTTTATGCGTTTAAATAATTTAGCAAACTTGTATATGCTTTAATGCTTTAGCAATCATGTATGTACTAATACTTTAACAATATCCTCACTGTTTTAATACATTTGCAACCATGCACGTGTTGGAATGCTTGATGTGTTTGATTATTTCAAATCTGTATATGAGTGAATACTTTAGCAGTCATGTATGTGTTTGATTACTTCAACAACCAATAATATCTTAGAATACTTTATGTGTTTGATTACTTCAGCTATCCTACATGTGTCTGAATACTTTAGTAACCCAGGATGTGTTTGAATGCTATAACAACCCTAGATGTGTTGACTACATATATACACTTCTTCCGCCCAGTTTGTTCTTCATTCCTTAAGAGAAGAGGGGGAGAATGCGTGGGACAATGATACATATATGTATATATATATATAAACTGAGGAGTCTAAAGGTGGAAAGGGAATCTGGACGATCCTTAGTATGGAAAAGCAGATGCACTTATAATCAACACCTTATAGGAACAATCAGTCTACATACGCCTCGAGAAATGTTGGAGCGGCAAGTGAAGCGGATATGGGGATGCCCCGACCGCATTGTAGCTGATTCGATAATATAGAATTGAATAGAATCTATTTCTTCTGTGTTTACCTGTTGACTACTTCTCCCTCTTCACTTTCAACCCCTGAAAGGACGTTAAGTGGGCGTGTATGAGATGAGTAGCTATATAGTTTACGGCTAACAGCGATATCTGATTCATTCGTTCAGAAACATCAATCTTCAGCATGAGGTATAGATATATCCGTATGGAGTAGGATGCATTAAACGTAGGATTGCCATAAGCAAAAAGCTCACGGATAGACAAGTCACAATTTGTAGATTCTTATTTTCGAAATGAGGATAACCATGACGTCTAGTCCTATCTAAAAGTGAATAACGACTGTCAAAATGTTATGATGGCAAGTTAGAGAATCTTTAAATATTGCAATTACTCATTGTTTCTAGAGGTCAAATTTAGTTTGTAAAATGTCTTGATTAAGCTAATAGTACAAGTTTGTCTTAAATTTCGTAAGGGATTCTAACCAATGCTATATAGATCTTGCTTTGTTCCACTAAGAAATAATTGTATTAATAGCACTGTCCGAATAAAATGTTGGTTGACTTGTATACTAGACCATTACTGAACAAAATATTGTTAGATTTTAACTTTGATTTAATATTGAACTGAAGATGTGTGTGGGTGGAAACGGGTTTTGTGTGCAGTCTTCACCAACAATAATCTTGTATACATTCAATCTTGCTTTGACAATGTCATCATGCAGAGAATCTTTAAAAGCAAGTGACCGATCATTAAGAGCAAGTGATCGATCAATGGGAGCGAGTGACTGTTTATTGAAAGCAAGTGACTGATTATTGAAAGCAAGTGACTGATTATTGAGACCAAGTAACTGATTACTGAGAGCATATGACTGATCACAGAGAGCAAGTGATTAATCATTGAGAATAAATGACTGATCATAGAGAGCAAGTGATTAATCATTGAGAATAAATGACTGATCACAGAGAGCAAGTGATTGCTCACTGTTTATGTTTCATTTTACAGGAGCACGGCATAGGCATGAAGGCAGGTGCCCCTTTCAAGTATGCCATCAACATCGCCCTCCTGAAGCTTAAGGAAGAAGGTTTTATGTCCAAACTAAAGAAGAAGTGAGTTGACTCTACTCAAGTTTCATAAAAGACTATTCTCTTCATCTTTTCTCTTGTTTTATCCCTCTTATCTCCATCTCTTTTTTCTTTTCTCTCTCTCTTATCTCTTGTTTCTTTGACTTCGTGTCATATAAACCCAGCAGCCCGGGGAAGAAACATTAACAGCAGAACGCAATCTTTGGAAACACAACACTTGAAAGCCCAAACTCAAGCAAGAAGCGGACAGATTCATAGAACATTTTTTTTAAAAGGTATACACAGCGAAAGAAAAGAAAACAATTAAAATCTCCTATTCCGATGCAAAATCCATAGTCAACTATGCCTGACGGAGGCTACTATATATTTTTTTTCTATTCTCCCTTTTTTCTTTATTTTCATATCTTTCTTCTTATTCTAATCCCTTTTCTCTTATCTTTATATCTTCCCTCTTCTTCTCAATTTTTCCTTATATCTTTTATCTTCTTCTTATTTAGCAAAAATCTAGGTGCTAAATCTTGTTGTTGTTTGAAGCAGAAATGTGTTACCCCATCTGGCTGGAGTAATCCGACGTATTGACATCAGAATTGTTTGTGCCGACCGTCGTGGAATTGTGGAAGGAAAGGGCACCAATGATGCAACTTACATCCTGAGAACATTGATAGAAAGAGCTATAGAGGTAAAGAACGATTTTTATATGTGCTTTATAGACTACACAAAAGCATTTGACAAAATAAAGCATATGGAAATAATAAAAATGCCGAGGAATCATTGATGGCAAAGATATGAGAATTAGAAAAAAAAACAAGTACTGGAAACAAACAGCAGCTATAAGAATTAGCAGCCAAACAGGGCAGTTCTAATATATAAAATATTGAGTCAGACAAGGCTGTGTTCTATCGCCAGATTTGTTTTCACTTTACAACGAAAATATTATGAAATCAATAGTATACATAAAAGGAAGTAAAGTCGACGGTAATAACACAAATAATTTGTGATATGCGGATGACACAGTCTTAATAGCAAAGACAGAGAATGAACTACAAGAAATGATAAAAAATAATAATAAAAGAAAGCAACAAGAAAGGTCTCAGTCTGAAAAGTAAGAAAACAGAAGATATGGTCATATCGCAGAAGCAATCATCACCATCATGTAGCATAAAAATAAACAGGACAAATCTGAAACAAGTGCAGCGCTTCAAACACTTGGGCACAGTTATAACATCCAATAGACGATGCACCACAGAAAAAAAAAAAAAGCAGAATAGCTCAGGCCAAAATAGCATTTCAGAAAATGAAAATCATCTTATGCAACAAATCTATGTCAATAGAAGTGAGAAAGAGAATTCATCTGTGTTATATACAGTCAATTCTAACCTATGGATGCGAGCTATGGACAGTAAACTAACAAATTAAAAGACGATTACAGGCCATAGAAATGGGATTTCTCAGAAGAATGTTTAAAGTTCCATGGATTGCTAAAAAGACCAATGAGGATATTCTCAAAAAAAAAAAAAAAAACGCAAAAAAGGAGCTCCTAAGAAACATCAGAAATAAACAATCAACATTTTTCTGGCAATCATGAGAAGAGGAAAGTTGGAATACTTGGTTACAACTGACAAAAAAACAAGGAAAGAGAGATCGCGGATGACAAAGAGAGAAATATGCACAATAGCTTGGTATCATGGCATGGAAAATAGTCAACAACATAACTGATACGATGCACTGTAGATAGAAAATTGTGGAAGAACATGATCGCCTACGCCAAACGGCATGGCACATGATGATGATGACTGTCGTCACTTTCCTTTTATTGATTCCTTGTGACCTTGCCAGATTAATTAGTCAGTTTCCGAGATACTTTAGTGCGGACTGGCATCACAGCATCTGGGTCATCCCCAGATACGTTCGACCGCCCGCCCCTGGAGCCGTCTACTTTTTGTTTCTGCCTGCATTCATAGAAAATGTTCGGTGCTTTTTATTTTCCGCTTATGACACTTTTCCTGCTTACGCTTTTTCTTTTTTGTTTCCGGGGCGCTGCGTTCCATCATTTCTTTGACATTTAGACATGTCCTCATCTTCTTTGTTGCCTTTCTTTACCTCTGATGATATGCATGGCCGGACGTTATCATTTTATACACATTAAATAAAGACTAATAATAATATATAGACAAATTGGAAGACTTATCTTTATCTCTCTCTCTCTCTCTCTCTCTCTCCCTCTCTCTCTCTCTCTATCTATCTATCTATCTATCTATCTATCTATCTATCTATCTATCTATCTATCTATCTATCTATCTATCTATCTATCTATCTATCTATCTATCTATCTATCTATCTATCTATCTATCTATCTATCTATCTATCTATCTATCTATCTATCTATCTATCTATCTATCTATCTATCTATCTATCTATCTATCTATCTATCTATCTATCTCTGTGATCAGGACTTAATCAGAGTAGGACTCCAGACTCTCACATGAAGTCAGCTGTCAGGTTAAGTGTGTTGATCGCCCCCACAGACAGAACATCACAATTAGAGTCTGCCAGATCCACTCTAATTGAACACCTGTTAAAACGTTGTACTGTGTTCTGCGCCAGTGGCCCAGTGCATCCGATTTCAGCCAACATTTTATTCAGGTTTGCTTTCCTTAACCTTTGATTGTCCCCAATCTTCCTGCAAGGCAGCAGATTGTCTTTCCTGTAGGGGGATTCTGCCCTTAGATGGTCGGCCCTCCCAGGTTTACGAGCACCATCCGCCCGAGTCACTAGAGGTGACTAACACAGACATGCACACACAAAGATAGGAGAGGTGACTAACACAGACATGCACACACAAAGATATGAGATGTGACTAACACAGACATACACACACAAAGATATGAGATGTGACTAACACAGACATGCACACACAAAGATATGAGATGTGACTAACACAGACATGCACACACAAAGATATGAGATGTGACTAACACAGACATGCACACACAAAGATATGAGATGTGACTAACACAGACATGCACACACAAAGATATGAGATGTGACTAACACAGACATGCACACACAAAGATATGAGATGTGACTAACACAGACATGCACACACAAAGATATGAGATGTGACTAACACAGACATGCTCACAGCGATACGAGGCATCGCTGTTTCCATCTGTTGATGTTACTCTTCCAAACACAAGGAAGACTTATGATGTGCATTATTCAATTTTTAACTTCAAATGTTTATAAAAATGTACCATCTATTACTAATCAGCTTGAATGTAACACGGAAGAAGCATTTATAGTTACATATTTTTTTAAAGGGCTGAGTAAATTAACTAAAATATCAGTGGTGATGAGCCGTGCCAAATTTAGTGACCATAGCCGAAAACAAGGACACCCATACATTTTCTTTTCTTTCATAGACTGGGACCTGATCATACAATCATATGTGAAATGAAAAATACATATATATATATATATATATATATATATAGTATGATTAAAGCTTCACAGGTGGACAACACAACAAACCAGAACGACGTTTCGGCTCAATAGGCCTTCAGCAGGAACACACACATAAATATGTATTTAAAAAAAAAAAATAATAATTTCGAACGACAAGAAGAAATAAAAAGGAAAAAATATTAAAAGTTTTCCCTGTATACTCTGATGTGGCAGGAAGGAAAAAGAACGTTAGTGCGTACGGTTAATGTATGCGTTAACAAAAATGAAAATGTGCGCACACAGCACGCAGTAACAAAAGTTTCAAAAAACAAATCCGTGTGCGCAAAGAACTGACTAGAAGAATATAGGTTATCCGAAAGAAGAAAAGATAGAAGTATTTTTTCTATAAATATTTTTGTTTAATTTCTCCTCACAATTAACTTCACTGCAGCGTTGCATTTGTACGCTTTACCTTGACCTTGCTCATACAATCACCGCCTATTGTGAATGAATAAATCAATGACTCTCTGGACCACATTGTTTACATAACGTCTCCACCACACTCTTTGAGATTTTCTAGTCTGTCTACCTTTTGTCTATCATATGAGAACCAGTGTATAACAGTCCGAGTGTTATTTCTCGATGTCTTCTAACAATATGATCAATCCACGACTACATACCATCACTGTGCGGAAGTTTCTCTTTGTAAACACCTCTTGAGCTGTTCTTTTTTCTTTTTCTAATATTTGTTTATTTACTCAAATATTTTGAGCTTGTCCTAGCCAGGCTTCATAAAATCATGACAGTGTTAATGTTATACCAATAAACTCTAGGAATGTGTCCGATCAACAAATATAAGATGCATATAGAATATGAGTGAAAGTACCTGCACGCTATAGAAAGCTATCATATTATGATACATGTTCACACAATGTTCTAGTTCCAGTGAGAACGCCGTTGTATAATCTCCTCAGGTGGTGGGATGACAAGAGGAGGTGTGACATTGGAAGTGACAACCAAAGGTCGGGACAAGAAGAGTTTGCACTGGAGCACACAGCAGGTAAAAAGACAACAATGTAGGTCAAAACTAACCCCCCAAAAAAGTGCTCTTGCTATTACGCCTAACGTCATCTCCACTTTCTTCATTAAATGTAATATCAACATCATGGATTCTGTCTAGAGGTGGATAAATGCTTCTTTGTTCATCTATAACTCTTGACTCAGTGAGTTTGTCAGAAGAGGACTTTTTTTGTGACGTTGACCTTTCGTCTAGCTGGTCTAAAGGTAAAACGCCGGCAACTGAAATATTTTTAGGTTCGAATCTCATCACAGACAAGAATTTTTATTTTCGAATCTGTGATATTTTCTTGCATTGACTCTTTCCTAGTCTCTGAACAGTGAGAATTTGATGTCTAACCATAACAAAGAATCGCTAAAAAAAATAAAAACAAAACAAAACAAAAACAGAAGGTCCCGTGTGCACTTTGCGTACGTTAAAAAGCTCATGGCAATTAAAAACATAAAAGAACAGGTCAAATAAGGCAGTTCCCATGGCAAAATTATCAAGAAATAAGAATGTACCCAATGACTCTTACCCGCCTCTATTTTCAAGGTCTTCTGCTGTGCTACAGAATTTGAGCATAAGACCTAAAATCATCTTCAGTGCTTTCTTTAGCAGGTGGCAGCGGTGACAGTTGCGGAGATCATCAGTAAGTGCAAGTTTGAGGAGGCCCTGTGGAGGAGATCGGAGCATTAAGGATTTGTTCTGTCGACTAAATTAAACCTTTTAGCTTGTTATCACACCCATCTACTAGGAACTACTACAAGTAAATATGTCCTGTCAAATATACAGTTGTTAAAGAGCGAAGTGTTAGACCACTAAATTAGGTTATACCATTTGGAGGTTATGGTTGGGTATGGTTATGGTTAGTCGAAGGCCCCGGTATCACTGCAAACGAATTGAAATACATAATTGATCAACCGCCCGTGCCAGTGAAATCATCCAAATTAAAACTCATCTCATTGAAGGATCCGAACAAAGAAAGGCAGCTGCAGTCCCCATCATAGCAGCTAGAGCACACGGCAAAAAAACATAAGGCCAAGCGGCACCGAAATTGAACACAATTTTTACTGTCCATCGTGGTATGATATCATCATTCATCGTAAGCAATAGGACTATAGAAACACTTCGATCCGGATAAAAACACAGCTCACGTTGTGTACAGAGCACTAAACTCAGTAGTTCCTGCAGCAAGCCAGACTTGCAATATGAGGAAACTGCAACAAGGAACACTTTTCAGACTGAGCCTCAATGGTTCCTGCCGCCTATCAGTCATATTGACCGGAAGTCCAATTGGCGGTGATATAGATAAACTCCCTTTCTCGTTTATGTAACCATTCAGAGTAATGTATGTGTGATTGTTGTTAGTAAGAGATAGGTCGCCCCACTTCCCCAAAACTAAATATTTGACACCCGTTTCTGGAGGTTGGTGGAACTTTGAAGCGCTGTCGTTCGGAAACACAACTTCTGATTTAAAAAAACAACAACAATTGAATATAAGTGTCAACTGAACCAGAGCTCAAATAAACAGTAGACGCGCAAACTAACCACTTCGCTACCTCAGCTTTCAGTAAAGTTTTCCGCCTTCAGAGAGTCAGAGCGGTAGAGTAGTGGTTTGTGAACTGGAATAAGGTGAAAAGTAAAAAAAATAAAGTACCCCCGTCACGCCAAGTGGCGTATAGGGAAATATAGTGTTAGTGACCCTATATTTTACAGACCTTCAGCACATGATTTTTGGGGTAATGTGGTCGGTATTACGCCCGTGCTGCTTTACTTTCACAGAAAAAAATTCCGGTACCCATTTTAAGGCTGGGTGAACCCGGAAGCCGTCGGTTGGGATCGAACCCTACCCCTTGTCCTTTGTAGTCCAGTTCACTAACCACTGAGCTATCGCGGCTCCTGGAATAAGGTGAAGGGTCAGGTTTATTCCCAACCAACGGCTTTGAGAAGAAGAGCAAAGGAAAACGATGCTGACGTGGTAACCACTTTGTCGAACAATATTTCGACACTCACACAAAATTTTATTAGCTCCATATTAAAGGTGTACCATGTGGCGAGACTAGCCGCGATAGCTCAGTGGTTAGTGAACTGGACTACAAAGGACTAGAGGTCGGATTCGATCCTGGCCGACGGCTTCTAGGTTCACCCAGCCTTAAATGGGTACCGGATATTTTGTGGGAAAGTAAAGCGGCACGGGCGTAATACCGACCACATTATCCCAAAAATCATGTGCTGAAGGTCTATAAAAATTATGGTCACTAACACCATATTCCCTATGCGCCACGTGGCGTGATAGGGGCTCTGTACTTTACTTTATGGCGAGACTGAGGCTCCTTTGTCGATCTTGATGTCTTTTTCTGTCGTATTTCGTTATCTTTTCTGAGAGTATTCTTCCTTCTTGATACATGTAGTTTTTTATTTGGTGAACACGCCATTTGCAACCTTTGTATAGTATTCGTAACTTACAACAGGACTGTAGATTTGTGCACCTACGTTTGTATCACTTCTGATTTATGTATATTGTACATTTAACGGTGAACACACACTCACAAAAACCTAATTTAATTTTAAACATTTTAAACTCCAGCATTTCAGTGTCAAACGTGGTCCACGATCGGTTGTTTTTATTTAAAGTGGCATTTTAGTTCTAATCTTAGAAATGTCGCATCGGGTATTGATATATTTGTTTATCTACAGCCTGATACATTTCAGTGAACTCTTAAAACTGAGGTATTTTGCGGAAGTAGTTTCAATATTTGACACACACATTAAAACAAACGTAACATATATGAGCTAGCTAAAGTAAGTATTTGGGTGTCCGGTAAGCGCAATCGATAGGCGGTTGGCTTACCACGGCAACAGCCGGGGTTCGTACCCTAGCGAGGACACCTGGGTTTTACTAATTCCCTAAAAATTAGTAGGAGCCGCGATAGCTTAGTGGTTAGTGAACTGGACTACTACGGACAAGGGGTAGGGTTCGATCCCAACCGACGGCTCCGGGTTCACCCAGCCTTAAATGGGTACCGGATTTTTTCTGGGAAAGTAAAAGCAGCACGGGCGTAATACCGACCACATTACCCCAAAAATCATGTGCTGAAGGTCTGTAAAATATAGGGTCACTAACACCATATTTCCCTATACGCCACTTGGCGTGACGGGGGGTACTTTACTTTTACTTTTTTTTAAAGTAAGTATTTATGAATACTATTTTAGTAGAATAATCGTCATAACAAAACGATCAAAGTTTGGCAAATCTGATAGTTTCGACGGATGGAAAATTTAATTGTTAAGTACAGAAGATTATAAAAAATTGATATACATCTTCTTCTATTCACTTTCAATGTATAATGGAAGAAATATGTTTATATTTGATCTCGCAGAAAAGGCAAGCATGAGCAAGCAACTAAACTATCAGTGACAAACAGGTGTAGGTAACTCTGACGGAAATAATAAGACGAAGATAATCAAAAGATAGTAACACAGATAGACAGAAAGAGCATGGAGTGAGCAGAATAGACATAAAACCAATCAGGAGCCTCGGTGGTTGAGCGGTTAGTGTGCTCGCTTACTTGTCAGAAAGGTCCGGTTTCGATTCCCATAAATGGATTTTTTTTCGGAACGACAAGAATCCTGAGTCCACTCAGCCTCTAAAAATGGGCACCTGAAATAATTATGGAAAGTAAATGCGGTCTGGCGTGATACTGACAACATAACCCAAAAAGGTATCGTTGTCACATAAAGTTTGGTAACTATATAGCACCATAGAGCTAGCAATGCAGGGGAGCGAACCTTTACTCACGAATCTAAGGGGGACAACAATTAAAAAGGTCTTATAAACAATGTGAATATTTTGTTACTGTATTCCATAAACGGCAATGGTGAGATTAGGTGAAAGGAGCATGACTAAGAGTCAAATAAAGTGATTACACTAACAAAACTCTAAAACACTATCAGTTGACAAGGGTTGAGAAGACCAGAGAACAACACCAAATTGTGCATATTCTCTATCAGTGAAAGGGCAAAAGAGGAAGTAAAGAAGTTTTGTTTTACAGAATGATGCCAGCACTATCATAATATACTTTGATTTATTTTGTAGACATTCTATAATATGAATTAAAACATGGAAAAGTCTCTGTAATTACCTCAGTTATGTATTCGAAATTGACTTAAAAACGACTATTACTCTATCTCGTCATGTGGACATAGACTGGCAAAAAGAAACTCTAAGTAGAACAACATTCCTATATGGTGCAGAAACATGGAAATTAGACAAGAAAATAGAACAGAGAATTGAAGCCTTTGAAATGTGGATATATAGAAGAATATGTAGAATTGGATGGAAGGAAAAGAAAACAAATGATGAAGTCTTAAAACAAATAAAATTGAAAAGAGAACTATTAAACACAATTCAAACAAGACAAATGCAATTTTTGGGCCATGTTAAAAGACACAACAGGCTACTAAACATAATCTTGGAGGGGAAAATACAAGGTAAAAAAGGCAGAGGAAGACCAGGATCAACATGGACGAGTGACATCAATAGATGGACAAACCAGCCTATGACAACCTGCACCATCAAAGCAAGAGACAGAGCAGAATGGCGCTTCATGGTACGAGATGGCACTCGATGATGATGATGATGATGATGATGATGAAGTAGAACAATTAATAGAGAGGGCTCAACAATGGGCTTGAAAGCAAAACAAGAGCTTTCATTGAATTGTCAGACATGAAAAGTAATAATTTCTGTCCTAATTTCCGTCGTAGACCCGATAACAACCCATTAACTAACAAACTAATTAGCTTGGAAACATAATTAACTAACTAAATTAATAATCTAACTAGACTAAATTAACCAATGAGACTAATTAAACAAAGTAACTAAACTAACTAACTTACGGACTAACTGATTAACTATTTGACTAACTATCTGAATGACTGATTTACTAGCTAACTATAGAGTGTTGTGAGTAACATCAAAAGATGGACAAGTCAGTCTATGACAGCCTGCACCATCAAAGCAAGAAACAGAGTAGAATGGCGATCCATGGTAGCCAACCTTCGTTGCGGAGAAGGCACTCGAAGATGATGATGATGATGATGATATAGAGTATTGTAGATCAATTGTTACATTTTATCAATAATGTGTTTTTATTTCCCCCTGTTTAAAACAAATCATAAAACAATGACTTTTAAAAACATAAATAAGTATTTCAATTTCCTGATTTTATCCCCAGGTGTGTTTATTGTTGGTTCGTTTGGAGTCGCCGTGGCAGCGTTCTTGTTTATCGGCAAGAAAGTTTACTTCCTGATTGTGGTCGCAAACCAGAGGCGGAGACGGTACCGGGAGGCCAGGAGGAGACTCCAGAAACAAGCTAGTCACGATAACACGGCCAACGACGACGCCAAGAAAGAAAAACAGAAACTATACGATGGCGACAAAGGCGATGCTGTGTAATTATTACTTGCAGTAGATTCAGTTGCTCATTTCAGATAGTAAGTTTCTACAATCCTGCGACTTCTGATTCATCTGGATGTGACATGCGATTATTGTTTCCATACACAATATGGCATGTGATTTCTAGTCAATATTAACGTGATATGTGAAATTTTAGCTGTTCTTTACGTGATATGCAAGTTATTCTGATTTTCCGAGTGCAGTGATTTCTTGTCATATTCGAGAAAAGATGTGATATTTGACGCATTTAAACATGTGATTTACACTCATCTTCAATGTGATACGATATTTTCCTTATCCATCATTTTATTTATAATAGCAGATACACTTTATGTCTTCAAAAACAGCATGTGATTCTATTCTCACTAAACGCACGCATGGTTTATTGATTCTATGTTTGTGTTCATTACAGGTGTTCGAAAGTGTGGGCAGTTGAATCTTCAGGACTAGATTAGTTCAGTTTAATGTAGTCAACAGTTCATCTTACATGCGCATCGAGCAAATTAAATGTGTTTGGATACCGGCCTTTGTATGAGTTCCAGCATTGCCACCACGCACTGGTGAAAACATTGACAATGTATTTAACTGACAGATACACGAAATCCGTGGCTCCGTTTAAGACTCTGAAAATAGAGAATGTATCTATTTTGTATCTATTTTTTTTCCATCTAAAAGAGAAAGAGGAAAGTTGGATTACCTGGTTACAACTGGCAAAATACAGGGAAAGAAAGTTCTCGGACGAAAAAGAGAGAAAATACTAGATAGCTTGGTGTCATCAGGGAGCCGCGATAGCTCAGTGGTTAGTGAACTGGACTACAAAGGACAAGAGGTAGGGTTCGATCCCAACCGATGGCTTCCGGGTTCACCCAGCCTTAAATGGGTACCGGATTTTTTTTCTGGGAAAGTAAAGCGGCACGGACATAATACCGACCACATTACCCCAAAAATCATGTGCTGTGACGGTCTGTAAAATTTTTGGTCACTAACACCATATTCCCTATACGCCACTTGACGTGACGGGGGCTCTTTACTTTTTGTCTTGGTATCATGACATGGAAAACAGTCAACAACAGAATAGATACGGTGCACAAGGGATAGAATTTTGTGGAAGGACATAATCGCCAACCTGTATGGCACATGATGATGCTTTGCATCAAATAATTTTTGTTCAGTTATGGGCCTTATTTGCCCTATATTTTCGATTTTTAACTGCCATGGATTTTTTTTTACGTGCGCAAAGTGTAGATTGGAACTTTCTGTTCTCGTAGTTATCATAAGGGTGATTCATCGGAACAACTCAGCGATGAAAGGATGGTAAAGTCTAGAAAAACCTGCTGATTTGAACAGAAGAATTCCACACTGAGAGTGGCGAGATTTTAACCATAAACCGCCTTGTCCAGTGCTGGACTTCTTACCATAGCTAGCTCCGGGCTAGTGTACAACCATACATTTAGAGCAGTATGCCCCTCCACATTTCTCTGTCCACAGTGTATCGTATCAATTCTGCTGTTGACTGTTTGTCGTGCAACGACATCAAACTATCTAATATCTTCTCTCTTTGTTGTTGATATCTCTCTTTCCCTGTATTTTGTTAGTTGCAGCCAAATATTCAAACTTTATTCTTCTCGTGATGTGTCGAAAAATGATTGTTCCAATTTGATGTTTTTTCATGAACTCTAGTTAGTCGTCGGATTATCCTCATTGCACATCTGATATATTCAACAAATTGGTACCAGAGAATTTACTGAGAAGTAAAGGCTGTACTCGCGTAATACCGAGCATGTCACCGAAACGACAAATTGTACCACAAGTCCTCTCCGTTCTCCCTGTAGCTCTCCTGAGTTTAGACAACATCTCTTGTGACTGACATGAAGATTCATGAGTTGTACCAGTGCTGCAGATTCTCGTGCAGTATTGCAGCCTTTATCTCTCCTATCATTTCCATTGTATGGCCGGGCTGGGATACCATGAGCTCACCTTTGTATTGTCCTCTTTGAGAATTCCCTCATTGTTCTTTTTAGCTGTCCGGGGAACTCTCAACATTCTTCTGAGAAATCATATCTCTGTGGCCTCTAATCGTCTTTTAATTTGTTTGTTTACTATCCGTGATTCTCTTTCATTGGTCAGAATTGGCTCTATATAACGCCGATAAACCCTCTTTCTCACTTCTAAGGACATAAACTTGCTGCACATGATATTTTCCATTTTCTAAAATTCAGATTTGGGTTGTACTATTCTGATATGTCCTACTGTACTGCATTATCCGTCTGAAGTGATTTTTATGTCCAAGTAGTTGAGACTCTGCATTTATTCTTTGCATGATGGTGATGGTTGTTCCGTCCATTAATGGACAGAAGTCAAATAAAGCCATCACCATGTCATTATTTTGATCTGTTATCGCTTTCACAGTTACAAATTCTTTTTCTTGCCATAGTTGTCAAATGTTGTGAGAGTTCTCTCTCAAAATGCACAGCAGAGAAACAAAACAAAGCCGTGAAGTGAATCTTTCAATTGTTCATCTTCCTCTTTTCTACTTGTTGTTCTTCTTCTTCTACCTTATCCTCCTTTCCTCTTCCTTTCTTCATCTTCTTCTTCTTCTTCATACTGTCTACGTTTCTGGTGTGTTCTACCAGATTGTCCTTGATTTGCTTCTATTTTTCTACGCTTAAAATCAACTACAAACAATTTGTATTGTTTCCGAATCTCTTCTGTACCCCTCTATTGTTTTTCTCTAATCACTGTTAGCATATATTATTCGTTTCCTTGCACCTTTGAGTAGTTCATAATTTCACATCATGTTATTATATTCGTTTCATCAAAATATTGGTACATCTTTTTTTTTACTAGGTTAGGTTGTATAAATGGACAGTTTAGATGGCTCAATTTCCTTTGTTGTCCAACATTCAAATCTATATAGAATCACTTAATTAGCACAGCTTTCATATACAACCTTACTTTGGCTTAACACAGCTCTCATATTCAAACTTACTTTTTTAAAATTAACACAGCTCTCATATACAGCCTTAATTTGGCTTAACCTAGCTCTCATATACAACCTTACTTTTTCTTAATTAACACAGCTCTCATATACAGCCTTAATTTGGCTTAACCCAGCTCTTATATACAACCTTACTTTTTCTTAATTAACATATCTCTCTTATATTCTGCCTTAATTTGGCTTAACCCAGCTCTTATATACAACCTTACTTTTTCTTAATTAACACAGCTCTCATATACAGCCTTAATTTGGCTTAACCCAGCTCTCATATACAACCTTACTTTTTCTTAATTAACACAGCTCTCATATACAGCCTTAATTTGGCTTAACCCAGCTCTCATATACATCCGGCTTGAAACATCAATTACTCATGAACGGAAAAAATATGAATACCTACGAAGACGGAGTTATCTGCCTGTATGGTGAGAGACCAATGTACACACAGCTGCCATACATTCTTACTTTGGCTTAACCCAGCTCTTATATACAACCTTACTTTTTCTTAATTAACATATCTCTCTTATATTCTGCCTTAATTTGGCTTAACCCAGCTCTTATATACAACCTTACTTTTTCTTAATTAACACAGCTCTCATATACAGCCTTAATTTGGCTTAACCCAGCTCTCATATACATCCGGCTTGAAACATCAATTACTCATGAACGGAAAAAATATGAATACCTACGAAGACGGAGTTATCTGCCTGTATGGTGAGAGACCAATGTACACACAGCTGCCATACATTCTTACTTTGACTTAACACAGTTCTCATATACATCCTTACTTTGACTTAACACAGTTCTCATATACATCCTTACTTTAGCTTAACACAGTTCTCATATACATCCTTACTTTAGCTTAACATAGTTCTATTATATATAATTACTTTGTGTTAACACAGTTCTCATATGCATCCTTACTTTGACTTAACACAGTTCTCTTATACATCCTTACTTTGACGTAACACAGTTCTCATATACATCCTTAATTTAGCTTAACACAGTTCTCATATACATCCTTACTTTGAGTTAACACAGTTCTCATATACATCTTTACTTTGACTTACCACAGTTCTCATATGCATCCTTACTTTGACTTAACACAGTTCTCATATACATCCTTACTTTGACTTAACACAGTTCTCATATACATCCTTACTTTAGCTTAACACAGTTCTCATATAAATCCTTACTTTAGCTTAACACAGTTCTCATATTCATCCTTACTTTAGCTTAACACAGTTCTCATATGCGTCCTTACTTTGACTTAATACAGTTCTCATATAAATCCTTACTTTGACTTAACACAGTTCTCATATACATCCTTACTATGACTTAACACAGTTCTCATATACATCCCTACTTTGACTTAACACAGTTCTCATATACATCCTTACTTTAGCTTAACACAGTTCTCATATACATCCTTACTTTAGCTTAACACAGTTCTCATATACATCCTTACTTTAGCTTAACCCAGTTCTCATATGCATCCTTACTTTAGCTTAACACAGTTCTCATATACATCCTTACTTTAGCTTAACACAGTTCTCATATACATCCTTACTTGGAGTTAACACAGTTCTCATATACATCCTTACTATGACTTAACACAGTTCTCATATGCATCCTTACTTTGACTTAACACAGTTCTCATATACAACCTTACTTTGACTTAACACTGTTCTCATATACATCCCTACTTTGACTTAACACAGTTCTCATATACATCCTTACTTTAGCTTAACACAGTTCTCATATACATCCTTACTTTAGCTTAACACAGTTTTCATATGCATCCTTACTTTAGCTTAACACAGTTCTCATATACATCCTTACTTTAGCTTAACACAGTTCTCATATACATCCTTACTTTAGCTTAACACAGTTCTCATATGCATCCTTACTTTAGCTTAACACAGTTCTCATATACATCCTTACTTTAGCTTAACACAGTTCTCATATACATCCTTACTTTAGCTTAACATAGTTCTCATATACATCCTTACTTTAGCTTAACACAGTTCTCATATGCATCCTTACTTTGACTTAACACAGTTCTCATATACATCCTTACTTTGACTTTTGAATTGTACTTGTGAATCTGGAAATGTTTTTTAAATTAGCAAAAGCTTCACTTGCTTTACTTATCATTACATTGCTATGTGAATTAAGATAACAAAATAGAAGTTATTGAAATAAATCAGCGTTGTCCAGAATGTGTTCTCTTTTTTTGCAGATTTCATGAAACACTCCTCTCTTTTGAAATTTAATATCATCAAATATTATATATTTTATATTATTTTCATACTCTGGTGCCACACCACTCAATATAATCCTCTTAGCTCAAACTAATGTAAAAATTACTATGTTGTTTTTGTTCATAGTTACATTCTAAAATAAAACGCATTCCTTTTTTATTGCTACAAAAGAAATAGACATTTGGGAACATTCCCACACAGCTAGAGAATGATGTACTTTTGATACTGTAATAAACAGAATTATTGAACGACATAATATTTCCATTAATTTCTTGTTAGAGATCGTACTCGTGTCATAACGCACCGATACAGTTCATTGGAAATACGCATTTTGCGTATAAGTACAAACCATTAGCATCGTTGTTTATTCTTTCCGCTCACTATTTCACACATTACGTGCTGCGTTTTATGATAATGTACAGGAATTTTATAAATAATACTCGTATGTCACCGCCACCTTCATCTACATCGTTGTCATCATCTATCACTTTAAACATTGCTTGCGCACAACAAAGTTAGACATTTTACTTTTTCTGACAAACATTTTTGTTTCCCTTTCTTTCTTTTTTCTGTTGCCTTGAAGCGTCGTATGAGAAAGGAGAAAAGAAAATAACATAATCTGATGGATGTAGATGTTGTATTGTATGAATTGTATGTCTTTTTTGTCACTTCTCTTTTAGATGTCGTGTTGTTCTTGGGTGCATATGGACGATGTTAGGATAGAAATATTCTGTTTCTTGTATATGTCTTTTATTTCATCTGTCCATCCTTTTTGTGGTCTCTATCTTGATCTCTATCCTGATGTTTTGATGTTGTTTCGGCTGATTTCATTTTTATCAAGTGTGAAGAACAATTTCATTTAATTCTCTACCCAGTATAATTATGTATACATTTAATATAACTTTTTTCCTCATTTTTTTCGGTGCCTTCTTTTGCTATTGGTTCTCTTTCTGGATTTCAGAGTAAATATAACTGTCTCACTCGCAACCGAACATGACATTTCTTTAATTGGTTTCACCACTAACCATTCAACCCTCCAGAGTAAAAAAAGTAAAGTACGCCCGTCACGCCAAGTGGCGTATAGGGAAATATGGTGTTAGTGACCCTATATTTTACAGACCTTCAGCACATGATTTTTTGGGGTAATGTGGTCAGTATTACGCCCGTGCTGCTTTACTTTCCCAGAACAAAATCCGGTACCCATTTAAGGCTGGGTGAACCCGGAAGCCGTCGGTTGGGATCGAACCCTACCCCTTGTCCGTGGTAGTCCAGTTCACTAACCACTGAGCTATCGCGGCTCCCCTCCAGAGTAGACCAGCACATTTTCTATTTATCCTGTGTGACGTCATACGTACTACATGTTAACACACAAGAAACAGCTGTATTGTGTGGGCACCGTCAGCAAAATGACAGAGATCAACAGCGAGGTGCGGCAAGCAGGCAATAATCATGCGTCACACACACTACACACATATCTGTTTTCAATTCCCCACACAACGAACGTGCTCCTACACACATTTCGTTGGAATAAGTTCATGGGTGTTAGATTTATTGAGGAAATGCCGGGTCCGATAGCAAGTCAGACATCCTATACAATCTTGCAGTATCAGCTAGTTTTGCTATTATATGCTTTATTTTCTCCACCGCACTCTTATTTTCCTTGCTGTTCTTCCCACTGTTATTTGCTTGACTCTTCCTGCGGGATTCTAAATAACAATGTATTCTAAATAACAATGTATTCTAAATAACAATGTATACATCATTTCATATCAGTCCTTCATTTGTTAATATTGAATAGATTTTTAAATACATTTTTCTTACGATCAAATTCTTTTGTTCCCTAGATATAAATAGTTTCTTTGTTGTTTAATCCTCTCATGTCATTTCATATTTTCGTTTAAAATTAGCAGTTTTCGCTTCTCTAACAGATTATCATACTCACATAATGTTGTTTATCGTTTGTTTATGTCATTTACCTCGAATGTAAATAAACCACGACATTATAAAGTAGCATGGAAACTGTTGATTCTTGTTGTGTATGGATGGTTGCAACATTGTTAATGATTGGCTTCATGCATTACACTTTGCTACATTACATGACGATCCAGAAGTAAAACATCAGGAAGAAAATAATACAAGTCAGATCAGAGAAGAAATACCAGATCAGTGAGATTACAAACAGAACTCAACAAATAAACATTCCTCTTCCTTTTCCGGTATAATTTTCTGCATCTCCATGGCAACTGTATTTACGTTGTGTGTTAAAAAAATAAATCTACATAGACCAGAGACTGAGAAGGTGGACTCGTCAGAAAGAACGAAAAACGTTCTAAACAGGAGCACATCTATTGCACATCTTTTAGCGGATGTAGAACAAATCGTTCAACAAATGAACATAAATTCCTGTCCCCACATACAAAAATAAAAAAAAATTCCATTTCCTTATTGCATCATTTTTGTAATTTTTCTCTGGGGCAGACTAACCTTACAACTATTTCTCCCGTTTTTTATGCCCGTCATAGCACATAGTTGTGCATTACGCCCGTCACAGCGCATAGTCGTGCCCATGACATTTTTAAAAATCCGGTTTGAATTAGAACGCGTTCCAATAAACGTATTTGACTTTAAATGTCTCGATACACAAAATACACATTTTACGAGCAAAATAAAACTAAAATTGCTGCAGGTTTACAGTCCTAAGTTAAAGTTGTTGACAATAATAGCAGTAGCTGTGTAACTACCCATGATCGCCCGTGCGCTGCCGGTGTCCGAAAGAGGAGTAAAGAATTGTATTGCTGTTCTATGTATTGTATGATCGTTATAGTCGACTAAGGAGGGCTTGCCATATAACTGTCTATCGTGTACTGTATAAAACATAAACCTAAAAAACTTCACAAATACAGACAAGTAAAAGTAAAGAAAAAAGTAAATCCGCCATCCAGGAAATATAAAAGCTCTCTAAGAGATGTATGACGCAATCTGGGGAGAGCCGCAAGGAGTCCAGACCGCCGATTGACCTTTTCTCTACGAGGGAATACCTCCAGAATTGGCACCTGGAATCTACGTACTATAAATGTGCAAGGAAAAGCTGCGCAAGTAGCAGCAGAAATGGCAAACTATAAGATAGATAGTCTAGGAATGTGTGAAACAATGTGGTTAGAAACAGAAAGGATATGACTAAACACAGGAAAGTTGATTTTATCATCAGGGCACCAGGAACCTTGAGCACAACATACTGAAGGGGTAGCTGTAATGCTATCAAGGGAAGCACAGAAAACACCGATAGATTGGGAAGCAGAAGGGCCAAGACTAATAAGAGCAACATTTAAAGCAACAAAGAACAAAATAAATACACATTATCCAATGTTATGCACCAACCAATGATAAGGAAGATTTAGTTAAAGATTAATTCTATAAACTGTTGCAATGTCAGATAGATGGACAACGAACCAAGGGCATTATAATCTTGATGGGAGATCTAAATGCAAAACGTAGGATCAGACAAAGAGACTTCGAAGAGTTCATGGGAAAAAAAGATGGATTTGGAAATGAATGAGAATGGAGAGATATTCGTGAACTTCTGTGTTCTCAGTCAAATGAGCTTAGAAAGAACAATATTCCAGGATAAAAAGAATATATAAAGCTAAATGGGTGTCGTCAAATCATAGAACGGAGAATAAAACTGACAACATGTGTATTAAGATGTATTAATACAAAGGTTATGTCATCCTTACATGATGTAAAAGTATATAGAGGAACAGATAATTCTTTCTTCTTTCTTTTTGACCTTTCGAGCCGTAACCGGCCCATAGGGCGTAGACCAAGATACACCTTCTCCTATATGGATTTTTTGTTCTAGCAGTTTTCTTTTAAAGATATTTTATCAAATCTCGCCATCTGTCTCTGTTCTGTGCAAGCAGTTCTATCTCATTGAGGGAGCCGACTCCTGCTGCTCTTGCCTCTCTCATCAATGTTCTTCTCAGTGTCTCCCTGGGTCTTCCTCTTTTTCTTTTACCTGTTGTTTCCCATATGAGGGCTTGCTTTGCTATTCGGTTATTATCTCTTCTCATCACATGTCCAACGTATGACCATCGTCTTTTCTTTATTACTGAAGATATTAGTGGTTGATTGGCGATTTCTCTAATTTCCTCATTTGTTTTGAATTCGTTCCATGCTATACCAAGTATTTTCCTTAGACATTTATTTTCGAATGCGTTCAACTTTGTTTCTATATCTCTTGTTGTTTTCCAGCTTTCACACGCATACGTAAGGGTTGATAGTACATTTGATTTGAATAGCCTAAGTTTTGTGTTTGTGCTGATAAGTTTTGATTTCCACAACTTTTCAAGGCTTCTGAAAGACATTGCTGCTTTAGCTATTCTGATTTTAATTTCTTTGCTCGTATCCCCTTCTCGATCAATGTGACTTCCAAGATAGATAAAGTGATCGATCTCTTCTACTGGTTTGTTTTCCATGTATATTTTGTCACCTGTTGGAATTAAACTAGTCATGACTTTAGTCTTTTCATGATTGATCTCAAGCCCAATTTTGCTGGCTATTGATGATAGTTCATTTGTGTTTTCCTGCATCGTTTTTATCTGACTGCTGATGAGAACTATGTCATCAGCAAAGTCGAGGTCCTCCAAATGGTCTCCTTGTATCCATTCGATGCCTTTATTACCAGTGCAGCATTTCTTCATTATGAAGTCCATAACAATTCCAAATAACAAGGGCGATAAAATACATCCTTGTTTAACCCCAGTTTCTATTGGGAAACATTCGCTCAGTCCTTCCTCTGTTCGAACTGCACATGTGTAACCATCATACATGTTTTTGATAATATTTATGATTTTTGATGGTAAACCATATTGCTTCAGAATTTTCCACAAAGAATCTCTATGAATACTATCAAATGCTTTTTTGAAGTCGATGAAGTTAAGTACAAAAGGTTTTTGCTTTTCAATGTGTTCCTCCAATATAAGTCGTAGAGTGAAAATGTGGTCAATACAGCTTCTCCCTTTTCTAAACCCAGCCTGTTCTTCACGCATTACTGTATCTATTGAATCCTGTATTCTATTTAGGATGATTTTGCAGAATAACTTTGAGGCAACTGACAAAAGTGTCACGCCTCTCCAGTTGTTACAATCTCTAAGATTGCCCTTTTTTGGGATCTTAACAATGATTCCTTTTTTCCATTTATGAGGCGTCTTCTCTGTTTTCCAAATGATGTTGAACATTTTTTGGAGATGTATTAGATTATGGCTATCAATTGCCTTGAGGATCTCAGCTGTTAACTTATCCTCTCCAGCAGCCTTGTTATTGGTCATAAGCTTTAAGGTGGTTTCTATTTCACTCAAGGTGAAGTCATCTAAATTTACATTTAATTCTGCTGCTGGTGTTTCAGTTTCAAAATCTATTAAACTGTGGGGTAGTGGACGGTTAAGAATTTCTTTGAAGTGTTCCGCCCAACGGGCTTTTATGTCTGCGCTTGTTGTTAGAAAACAATTTCCGGTTGTTTCCAAAATGGAGGAATTATTTTTCTCCGGCTTGGTATATAACCGTTAATCAGAGGTTTAACAAGCCGCTATCGTAAAAACGATGTTGTTAATGAAACGTAGACCTGATACAGAATGTGTAAATTAGCAGTAGATAGTTGTGATAGTTTTTTCGGCCCTAAAACAACAACAAAAATAGGATTCTGGAATGTTCGAACAATGGCCGCTCCGACGAAACATGCACAGGTCGCGAGCGAGATGGAGAGATACGACCTAGATATTTTAGGATTAAGCGAAATGCGCTGGCTTGGAACAGGTAGGAGATCTATTGATAATAAAATAGTAGTTTTTTCTGGAAGGGAAGATGGAAAACACCGTGAAGGAGTAGGCATAATGATGACAGACAGATAATTCACCTTCAGATAATCACCATCTTCTGCTAGCCAAACTTAAACTGAAAAGACATACTACAAAACATAAGGGTAGACCGTATTTCAATGTAAGGTTTCTTAAAGAGCAAGGAATTACAGACACATTTGCAGTCACAGCATCAAACAAATACCAAGTACTCTAACAACTAGAAAATACAATAAATAAAGAAGATAATTGGAAACAGGTAAAGGATGTATGGAAGGAGACGTGAAGACACCCTGGGGGAAAAGAGAACGTATGAATGACAGCAGAGACCATGGAAAAAAAGTAAAGAAAGAAAGAATGAGAAAGCAGACATAAATAAAAGTAAAACGAGAAGTACTATAGCCAAGGCACAGGAAACTTACACTCTGGCGAATAAAGAAGCGAGTAGATGCATTGAAAGAGATAAGGGAAAATATCAAGATGAACTAGCTTAAAAGGCAGAGAAGAAATGAAAAAAAAATGCACATAACAATTTTCAGTTTAAATCTTTACGTATTAATGGACGGGGCAAATTTGAACGACGTTTCGGCTCAATAGACCTTCCGCGAACAACAAACAACACACACACAGATATGTAAGTAAATAAAATTATCCCTACATAGCTATATAATAATGAAGTATCTAAAACAAAATAATCTCAAACTAGAAAGAGAAATAAAAATGCCTTCCCTGGGTAGAATGCGCTGAGGCCAGCAGGAAAATGAACGCTAGCTAGTCCGCAAAGGATACCCGGAGCAGTTGACCAGCTAATGGGAGGGTCAAAACACAGGTGGATGGAATCTAAAATTATGTAATGAAATATTGTAGATGGTTACCACAAGTATATCGTCACCGGCAATGTCTATACGTATTTACATCAAATGCTACTGTGCGAGAACACACAGATCTGTATAGATAAACCATATATATATATATATATATATATATATATATATATATATATATATATATATATATATGGATGTGAATCATGGACAATAGGACAACAGACAAGAAAATCACTGAAGGCTATAGAAATGTGGTTTTACAGAAGAATGTTGAGAATACCATGGACAGCTAGGAAGAGTTATGAAAATGTTCTGAAAGAGGTCAAAGCAAAAAGAGAGCTCATTTCCAATATTAGGAAGAAACAATCATCATTTTTTTGGCCTTGTAGTGAGAAGAGAACAGCTGGAATATATTGTAACAATTAGGAAAATTGAGGGACGAAGAGATAAAGGGAAGCAAAGAGAAAAGATATCAGACAGCGAAAGAGAATGGCATGACAGAAGGTCAACAACAGAAATGATAAATAACTGTCGTGATCGAAAATTGTGAAGAGACATGTCACCTGCGCCAGCAGGCTTTGTACTTGATGATGATGATGATGATGATGATATATATATATATATATATATATATATATATATATATATATATATAAATATCAATATATATATATATATCATCAACACACAAATATATATCAATGTATCATCATTATCATCGAGTGCCGTCTCCAAGTCCTCCAACGGAGGTTGGCTACCATGGACCGCCATTCTGCTCTGTCTCTTGCTTTGATGGTGTAAGTTGTCATAGGCTGATTTGTCCATCGTTTGATGTTACTCGTCAATGCTAGTCTTGGTCTGCCTCTATTACCTTGTATTTTCCCCTCCAGGATTACTTTTAGTAGGCTGTTGTGTTTTTTAACATAGCCCAAAAATCGCATTTGCTTTGTTTGAATTGTGTTTAGTAGTTCTCTTTTCATTTTTAGTTGTTTTAAGACTTCGTCGTTTGATTTCTTTTCTTTCCATCCAATTCTAACTATTTTTCTATATATCAACATTTCAGAGGCTTCAATTCTCTGTTATGTTTTCTTGTCCAATGTCCATGTTTCTGCACCATATAGGAATATTGAGAAGATGTTAAATCTTGCTATTCTTAGTTTTAGCCCTGGTGTTATTTGTTTTGATGTATGTTCTTCATGACATTAAAATTATTTTTTGCCATTCCTTATCTTTTGTTTATTTCAATTGCACATTTTCCATCACTGGTTATAGTATGTCCAAGGTAGTTGTTCTGAACTGTCTCCAGGTCTATTCCTTCAATTTTTAAATTCATTTGTGGGTTTTGAGTATTTCCTTTGTTTATGATCATAGTTTTAGTGTTTTTGATATTCATATCTAGTCCACATTTTTTGCTTATCATGTTTATTTCATTAACTAATTGTTGTAGATCTTTAGGATTTTCTGCTAGTAGTACAGTATCATCAACATATCTTAGGTTATTGATTATCTTTCCATTAATTTGTAGGCCTGACATCTCTGTGATGTTTTTAAAGATTTGCTCAGTGTATAGATGAAACAAGCTTGGTGATAGGATGCATCCCTGTCTTACTCCTCTTTTTATATCAATGGATGTAGAGTTCTCTTTGTTATATTTTATTATTGCTATTTGCTCCCAGTATAGATTACATATTAGTCGTAGGTCCATGTCATCTAGATGTATCTCTTTTAGGCATTCTATAAGTTGTTTGTGGTATACTCTATCAAAAGCTTTGGTGTAGTCTATGAAGTAGGCATATATTGGTTTGTTTACTTCTGTGTACTTTTCGGTTAATGTTCTCATCCAAAATATGGCTTCTTTTGTCCCACTAGTTTTTCTAAAACCAAATTGCTGCTCATCTAATTCAGTATTGATTTTATTCTGAATCCTTCCTTGTATAACTTTTAGCAAGATTTTTGTAACATGGCTCATTAGGCTTATCGTTCTAAAGTCACTGCATTCAACTGCACCATTGTTTTTAGGCAATGCAATGAAAGTTGATGTTTTTAGTTCATTTGGTATGTTTCCTGTGTGGTATATAACGTTGCATATGTCTGTAATCACTTCAATGCCAACATTTTCTAGTGCCTGTATCATCTCTATCTGTATGCTGTCAGGTCCTGCTGCTTTTCCCTTTTTCATTGTTTTTATAGCTTTTTCCACATCGGATTTTAAGATTTTATAGCCTGATGTACATTTTATAACTGGTTTCTTGTCCCTTTGATCATGAAATAGTTCTGTTATATATTCCTGCCATCTATCTATAATATCTTTATTGTCTGTTAGCATTTTTAATTTTGTATGCAATGCATCCACCTTCTGTGGCTTTTTTTAATTTTTATTAGTCATTCTCTTTATTTATGTGTGCATTCCTCTTAAGTCTTGTTTGTTTTCCATAGTTTCTATTTCTATACATTTTTGGCTGAGCCAGTCTTCTTTTGCCTTTTTGCACATTTTGCGTATTTCATTATCTATTTTATTGTATTGGGCAGTGTTCTTAGCTTGTCTCCTTTCTTCCAGTTTTTCTAAGATGGTGTTAGTTATCTATTTTTGTTTTTTGTTCTTTTCTCTTTTGGGTAAGGTGTCGCAGGTTTCTTGTATGCTTTTCTGTATGCATTGCCATTTGGTTGTCACTTTTTCATCAGGATTTTCTCTTCTGTGTTGCTCAATTCCTTCTTCTAGCAGCTTCTGGTATGTGTTCTTTACTTGTATTGTATAGGTATCTTTAATATCTTTTTGATTTAAAGCTGTTAAATCTAGTGGATTTGTTGATGAATTAGACTTTTGCTTGTTTCTCTTTAGTTTGATTTTCATTTTAATCATTACAGGATTGTGATCTGAATTAATATCTGCTCCTGAGTAGGTTTTGAATTTCTTTATGCTGTTACGGAACCTTTCTTTTATCATTATGTAATATATTTGATTCCTCATCTTATCTCTAGGGCTTTTTCATGTGTATAGTTTCATTTTCTCTTGCTCAAGATAGGTGTTACATGTTATCAGCCTGTTTTCTTCACAGAGTTGTATTAATCTTTCTCCTCTGTCATTTCTTTTTCCTAAACCACGATTTCCTATAATGGTCTTAAATCTACCTTTTCATACTTTAGCGTTCATATCACCCTTTATAATCAAGATGTCTGATGATTTCACTTGCTTCATAACTGTGTTTAGATCTTCATAGTAGGCCTCTATTTGTTCGTCTGTATAGTCTTGAGTAGGTGCATATGTCTGTATTATTGTTATGTCGAATGATTTTGCTTTCAACTTGAGTAGTATAATCCTATCACTGTATGTCCAGTGGGTACTTATATATTTTTGTAGCTCTCTTTTTATCAGTATTCCTAACCCCCCCCCCCCCCCCCCACCCACATTTTTATGTTCTGTTGTGTTTCCTGAGTATATAATTCGAAGTTCATATAATTCTAAATAGATTAAAAATTTGAGCTGCTGTAGTCTGCCTAATTCTTTGCATTATGATTTTTGCAACAATGCTCATATTGCAATCATTGATCATTAGGCATTGACCTCCGTGCCATATGTACCAGGTGCTTTATCTTGTCTTTGTGTCAGATCTAGTAGCTCTTTTTCTGCTGGACTATTGATTTCATCATCTAACCGCAGGTTTGAAATAGTTTTACTGAAACAGTGTAGAGCGGGGGTAAGGGTTAAAACAGACTATAGCAATAGTAAGTTTGAAACAGGACATAGCAGAAATAGATAAGTTAGTGAGAGAAGGGTTAGATGTAAACAAAGGGGGGATATTTAGGAAGGAGGGCTGATAGGTGTTCAAGTGCTCTAGAAAGTAGTGAATAAGCAAGAATCACGGGGGGGGGGGGGGGCAGGAGAAAAACCAGAGGTGGGTGAACAAAGGATTAAGTTGAGAGAGTGGTGTCGAGGGAAGAAGTAGTGAGTTGCAAACTGGCAGTGAGTCTACGCGGACGTCTGTAGTGTGAGACAGATCTGTACCGTAAACTCAGAAGAGTAGTCAAAAAGTAGTAGAACAGTTGGTTTATTTTAGTGAGTTAGGGCAGACCTGTAAACTGGTCTGTGTTAGGAATTGCAGGAGATGTGATTCTAGCGGTAGTTATTGTGATACTAGAGTGAGCTAGTCATAGTAAAGCTAGGCAGCAGTGGCATATAGAAGTTAACGTTACGACTATTTGCAGAGACTGTAGTGAATCATGTGTGCTCGTAACATGATAAGACTGGGTGCAAGTCTTGACGAACAATTGCTGAGCTGTTAGAGCTCCAACGGTTTAATAGAGACCTTGTTAGATCCCGAGGGATCGTTCTACGAAAAGACTTCGAGTAAGTCTTGACTGAACCTGTGCAGAGCTATGATAGCTCCAACTATTTTAAAGAGACGTGGTTAGATCCTGTGGGATCATCCTATGAAAAGACTTCGAGTAAGTCTTAAATGAACAATTGCTGAGCTGTGAGAGCTCCAACTGTTTAGTAGAGACCTTGTTAGATCCTGTGGGATCATCCTATGAAAAGACTTCGAGTAAGTCTTAAATGAACAATTGCTGAGCTGTGAGAGCTCCAACTGTTTAATAGAGACCTTGTTAGATCCTGAGGGATCGCCCTACGAAAAGGCTTCGAGTAAGTCTTGAATGAACCTTCGCAGAGCTATTAGAGCTCCAACTAATTTACAGAGACGTGTAGATCCTGTATGAACATCCAGCTATTAATGAGACTGTAGTAGATCTGATATGATCGCCCTACGATAAGACTTCGAGGAAGTCTTAATGAATCTTAGCAGAGCTACTAGAGCTGGGCTTCATGTGTAGCAATGTGGATTGAATGAGTAACGTCGTGTTGGCAGAGCACTGCATGAGAGGCTCTTAAGAGACTGTTGTTTTGTAGTACTGACGGTGTACAGGAATGGTCCTTGTGTGTGTATTAAATTTTTATATGTTACCATTCAATGGTGTTGGTCATGATTTGCGGAATGCCAGCTGTATGGATCCCTAGTTATGAACGAATGGTGGGGTCGCCACTAATCAGGAAAGCACAACGCGAAGTATTTTAAGAATCAAGGCAACAGCAGTCAGATAGAAAGGCTGTACTCATATCCAGGAGGCTGGTAGCCTACTGGTAATCATTAACCTGTCTGTCAAGCAATCTGCCAGTCAGGACCAGTGGTGTGGGCCGGGCAGCACTGTCGTGGCTAAGCTCAGCGTACGATCTTTATGACAGCATCAATGCTGCTGTTATGGTGAATCTGAGGACAGTTAATCAGTTCTGAATCAGGTTCAGTCACGCAACTCAAGTAATCTGAGAGGTTAATGTCATTTCTTTAATCAACATCATCATCATTATCGCAGTGTCACAGAGATAGAAGCAGAGCAACGATCCAGAGGCCATGTCAGAGTCAGTGTGTCCGACAGGGACATGTGAGGGCAGCGTATCGACAGCAGTGGCGGCATAAGACGAGTAGCCGGCTTAGGAGGGTATGAAGGGGTGAAGGAGTGTTAATAATAAATTTCTTTTTTACACTACCACCAATACTTTCATGGTCTTCTTATAGATATATTATGATTCTTCAGTATTATTATTATTTAATATGATGATTCTTTAATATTATGATTCTTTAATATTATGATTCTTTTTCCATATGTTAAGTAAGGTAGGGGAGAGTAAGCAGCCTTGACGAACTTAGCTGATATTTTGAACATAACTAAGAAGATATGATGATGACGTACACACAGGTTTTCAATGATAAGTATTGCGTTTACAGCCTTGTCGTATAGATTATTATACTGCAAACAAAGTTAGTTGCGAAGTTTTACATCCCCATCGTCGTCCACAGCCTACCTAAAAAAACTAAAGTAAAGTACCCCCCTTACGCCAAGTGGCGTATAGGGAGTATGGTGTTAGTGACCATAAATTTTACAGACCTTCGGCACATGATTTTTTTTTGGGTAATGTGGTCGGTATTACGCCCGTGCCGCTTCACTTTCCCTGAAAAATAATCAGGTACCCATTAAAGGCTGGGTGAACCCGGAAGCCATCGGTTGGGATCGAACCCTACCTCTTGTCCTTTGTAGTCCAGTTCACTAACCACTGAGCTATCGCGGCTCCCATAGCCTGCCTACCAAACCTCAATTTTTCGTTTAAATCTATAAAGTCATGATATAGATGTTGTTAGAGGTGATTATCGCTGACAAATATAAGATTATAAATTTTTTTCGTAGAAACTTCGAACTGTACGAAGGACAACCAGTGTCTCTAGCTTTTATAACTGTGGTTTTAATCGGTTGAGTATAATTTTTAAAAAAGGTCTCAATCTGAGTAGTAAGAAAACAGAAGTAATAGTCATATAAAAGAAACAATCATCACCATAATGCAGCATAAAAATAAACAGGACAAATCTAAAACAAGTACAAAGCATCAGATACATGGGCACAATAATAACATCAGATTGAAGATGCAGCACAGAAATAAAAAGCAGAATAGCTCAGGCCAAAATAGCATTTCAGAAAATGAAAAGTATCTTATGCAACAAATCTATGTCAATAGAAATGAGAATGAGAGTTCATCGGTGCTATATAGAACCAATTCTGACCTATGGAAGCGAATCATGGACAGTAGACAAACAAATTAATAGATGATTAGAGGCCACAGAGATGAGATTTCTCAGAAGAATACTGAAAGTTCCCTGGACAGATGAAAAGACCAATGAAGAAATTCTGAAAGAGGCCAACACAAAAAGGGGACTGCTAAAAAAACATCAGAAAGAAACAATCAACATTTTTCGAGCACTTCATGAGAAGAGGAACGTTGGAATGCTTGGTTACAAGTAGGAAAATAAAGGGAAAGAGAGATCGTGGTAGATAAAGAGAGAAAATACTGGATAACTTGGTGTCATGGCATGGAAAACAGTCAACAACAGAACTGATACAATGCACTGTAGATAGAAGATTATGGATGGACATGATCGCCTATGCCAACCGGTATGGCACATGATGATGCTGATCAATTTTAACATTACTTGCTTGGATAGCTGATAAGAGTGATTTTTCTATAACAGTAACAGATTTCCTTACTGTGGGATAATAATAAGGACAGAGTCCATGATGATGGCCACTGTCTGTCAAACTTTGTTGCAGATAACAGTGAATGCGTTGATCAAGGACTCTTCCCTATAGTCCGTTCAAAAAATCATAATCACACCTGAATTAGTTTTGCGTGATAACCGTTTGTTATTTTGCTTTCAAATCAAATTTTGCATGCAATCTTAGAATATTGATGACGTTATAGAAATATTTTTTGCTCTGAGAAATTTGATCTAGTTTAAAAGTTTTCTTCTTTAGGCTATATTAAATTCACCCTGTTCGAATTTTACACCATTTTAGGATATATACATTAATTTGGTGCGGACGGAAAATAGTTTGGCTGTTGCAGAAACACTAACTTCAGGAAAATCCCGTGCACAATACTGAATTGTTATGAACGACATGATGCACCACGGCCTTGGCATTAATTACCGAAGGGAAGGCGTATCTTTATTAATTTTGTAAAGACTCAGTAGACAATTTGTTGACTTTAAATATCAACTTTTATATCTAAATTACAATGAGTTTGAAATGCAAATTTATAACTATGCAAAAGGTTACTTTTTTACTATATCAGCACTTCCTTAGGGAATCCAAGATGGGGCATTTATATTGTGATATTCATGACCCAGAGAGACGAACGCAACTTGCACTTGGTCTTAATAGATCTTCATTTTCTCGTTGGATTAAACAAGACTCAGAGTGCACTCATGTCAATCAAGGAAGGAAAAGGAAAGTCGACAGCTTTGACATGGATGTCATAAAATGTGAGATATTGAAAATGTTTCCTAATAATGTACATGTTACTCTCAGGAATTTGAAATTAAAATTGCATGCAGACTGCAATATTGACATTTCTAAAAGTACTCTATGGAAGATTGTGCGAGGAGTCGGCTTCACTTTCAAACTGTTGGGGGCAGGAATATTATTTGTGAAAAACCACACTTGGTCATTGCTCGAAGCAAATACCTGAGACAGATCCGTGAGCGGCGGAGTGAACGGTATGATATTGTATATTTGGACGAATCGTGGGTCAACGCACACCACACTTATGCTAAAGAATGGCAGTCAGTAAATGGCAAACTCAAAAGAACATTTCCGAGCAGCAAAGGCCAGCGCATTATATTACCGCATGCTGGAAGCACTGAAAACGGCCTTGTCCATGATGCGGGACTTATTTTCCAATCAAAAAGTACCGACGGTAGGGGCTACCATACTGAAATGAATGGAAACATTTTCAGGTACTGGTTGGAGAACGATCTTTTACCAATCCTGGAGAGACCTTCATGCATAGTCATGGATAATGCATCATACTACAATGTCGTATCAGAGGAAGACTAAGTGCCTACTGCATCAAATACAAAAGAGCAAATTAGGACATGGCTTGCGAATGAAAATGCCAAGTTTGACGACACATATTTAAAACCCGAATTGTTACAACTTGTGAAGAATACGAATAAGAAAAAGGTGTACCATGTTGACAAAATCATTGAGAAATACGGCCACACCTCTCTTCGACTCCCTGCATATCATGCGCACCTTAATCCAATCGAACTTGTCTGGGCTCACGTCAAAGTACAAGTTGCAGAACAGAACAGGACGTTTAAAATGTGTGATGTTGAAGTTCTGACACGCGAGTCTCTCTCAAAAATAGACATTCCGTTCTGGAGGAAGTGTGTTGAACATGTGCTGCGGGTGGAAGATGAGTACTGGAAACGAGATGGATTACTATTTGTCAAGCCAGTAATGATTATCAACCTCTTGGAATCGTCAGATTCGGAATGATTAAAATTAAGATGAATTCAATTCCAGCTGCAGTTAGGACGTCCTGGCGTCTAATGGTGACCGAAGGACAAGACTAATTGTAACCAATTGAATTCATGTTGCAAATACACATAACGAACAACACCCACAATTAAGCACTATGTAGATACGCCTCTGACAAGAATTGCAATAAACTGGAAAATTTAACATGATTACTGTAAACTCTAACATTTTAATCAACTTGTGTGATATCGTCATAAAAGATCAAAGGAATTCGCTGATGTGCAAAATCTGTTGTGTTTGTGGAATAAAAAATACCAAAATCTTTGCGTCATCAATATTATAAGATTGCATGCAAAATTTGAAACCAAAATAACAAGCGGTTATCACGCAAAACTAATTCAGGTGTGATTATGAATTTCTGAACGGACTATAGCTTAAACCTGCACTTGTTATGATGGAATGCTATCCACGTTAGGTGATTTACCTTGTTTCAAGTCTTTCCTGCCTGCTACACCTTTCAAAGTGAAGTTAGGATAATGTTTTTCTCCCACAGAGTGAAGGCACTGCAGTACTGCTAATGGTTCATGGTTTCTCTGTTCTTTGATATCTGCCCAGGATTTCGTTTCTTTGTGTCTGTTATTGCTGCGTTGAATACCATGGTCAATGATTCAATATTTCTATCATTTTCAAATATGGCGAGAGGCAGGGATTTCCCTCCTGTCATTGTTTGGAAGCCATTTGTAATTTTAGGGTCTTTTGTTTTTCGATGTTAAATGCAAGTCTTCTTTGTTTGGGTATATTTACTCCCTTCAGGGGGTTAGATTTGGCAAATTCAAAGAATCTTTGTCCTCCTTATTTGGTGCTACCATTCTAGAATTGTTCACATGTTTTTAATCAATGTTTCTCTGTGTGTTTTCTAACTTTAGCATTCCAACCTACTTGTACAAAAAGTATTATATATCTTTTCTAGTTTTGCATCGACGACTGCCTATACTTGATCATATAATTCTTCTACGCGAATATCACCACTTGCTCTAGATAGTTCAGATACTTGACTTATTAGTTTCCTGAATGGCTTGACCTTCCAACGGTTGTACTTATTCAACTACAAACTGGACAGCAACAATAATATTCTGTTAACCACTTTTATATTCACGAGATGGAGGACTGGTTAGCCTCGAGGCAAGGCGCAGGCCTCGAGATAGTGAGGTTGTGGGTTCAAATCCCGGCTGAAGCAGTTGGGATTTTTATTTATGATTTCTCTCTGCAACAACCACCCCTGGTCTGAGCAGCGAGGCCTGGAATGTCAATTACTCATGGCTTGAAATGTCAATTACTCATGGGTGGGAAAAATATGAGTACCTCCGAAGACTGAGTTATCTCCCTGTGCACACGGCTGTCAGGGAAAAACGGGGGAAAAATATGAGTACCTCCGAAGACTGAGTTATCTCCCTGTGCACACGGCTGTCAGAGAAAAACGGATTAATATGCAAAATTCAGTTCCTAGTCTCTAGGGACTTCGTCAAAGGTAAAAGCTGGCCAACGCAAATATATATATACGATAAAACCAACACTTTGTTCGTATTTGCTGTCGTCTCAACTGTAGTGTAATTTGTGAAAGTCATATGTAGTTTCACAAAAATTAATAAATTGATCAGGATTGAACCCGACCTCTTGTCTTTAGTAATGCGTATCATTAACTCTTTCAGTATGATTCCCCGCACCATGCGTCACGCCGATTTCGGTCATGTACGCTTAGCCGCACAGTGCGTCACTCTCAATTTGTTAGTGTAAACTGTCATCAAACCATATTTTTTTTACATGTCTTGTATCATCTTGGTATTGGTGAAATCTAATTCCTAGTTTAATTATCTAAAAGTTCATATATAATGTGTTAACTGTTAGATAAATATAAACATGTAGATTGATATTTAAAACAATGGAAAAATTTTGTCTCTGAAATCTCTACCGCTAAACTGATAATAACCTTTCGTATTGAAAGAGTTAACCACTGAGCTATCGCGGCTGCTAAGTCATATACACCTGTACCCATTAATCCATTTATCAATACATTTATTTATTCATCCATTCACTCAAAAATGTAATAATCACTCTACCTATCCATTACTTCTTATAATCATCAAGTCATAGAATTCTGCGAATGTTGTTACGTCATAAACAGATCTGCTCCGTTATATTCAAGTGTTATATTTACTTGAACTCACTTATCCGCGACTTATCTACCTTTGTTTCCGGACCACTGACTCGCTGGGAGAACAAGCTCACCGCTCCTTGGTTCAGTAAACACATCCTGTGTTTCTAACTCTCTGGCCATTGTTTACTGTAAATGCCATTTGCTCTACATTGAGCGAAAATACGAAGCACCGGAAGTTGTTTCATTGATGAAGATTATGCTGCAGTAGCACTAGTCAATACATCTGTCTTTTTTGTCACAATTGATTATGGGAATCGGTAATTCTTTACTGAGTGTAATTGCGTGTATCTTTTATCTTGGTAGTGTATCAATCTTTCTTAATCACCTCTATCTTTTAGACTTTCTTTGTTAGGTTAGAAATCATTTTCATTTTTATCATGTATGCACTCATTTACTTTATACTTTTTTTAAAATGTATTACTTTGTATAAGGTATTCAGTTGATACTTTTTCGGTTCATAAAATAGAATAAAGGCTCAACTACGACTAGTCATTCGTCCACAACATATTAAGGGTCAAAACAATTAATTTTCAGAATAAGTGAGAATTTTTTTAGGGAAACATCCAATGGACGTCACGGAGTGTATTTTTCCTCACATCAATTTGATGTTTTATGCTCAAGTATGTAGTGCATTCGATTTCAACATGTTTGAATCTCGCTTTTCCTGGTTCCAGTCTTTTGACCTGTCCAGCTTGGGTGATCACTTGGTTTGTATTACTACCACCAGTTATTGAGTTATTTGCGGGTCATCATCATTCCACTCCGAACATGTCCATAGGTGCTCAGATCCCCTCCTCAGCAATTCCCTCAGTGTCCAGCGACTGACGACTCCAGTTCTGTGTTGGTTGATAAGTCTTCTTACTCGGCCACTAAGTGTCTCATTTCTGGCTGTCCCCAACTTAATTCCCATTTCCATCATCCGAAGAAGTGACGTAGATCTGTGTTTGTCGAAGTCATGTGCTCTTCCCACATCTCGGAGGGCATTGATGATGTCCGCCCGATCCATTGGTTGCCCGTCCTCAACGACAGCGCAGCTAGCCAACCTGTCCGCTCTTTCATTTCCCCGTACTCCCGCATGTCCAGGGACATAGACAAAGGTGACCTTACGTATTTTGGATTTCTGCAACGACTCTACCCATTGCATGCGTACAGAGCCCGCCTCCACTTTTTTTTATCATGCTCATCGAATCACTCAGTATACATGCGTGGGTGTAGTCTTGTGACTCTAACCATTTGAATGCCTTGGTCACTGCCATCGCCTCCATTGTCATGCTGCTCGTGGTCACGACGTATGCACTACTGTCTTCGTAGACTATTCTGCCTGCCGAGCGTGCTGTAAATGCCCATGCACTTCTTTGGTGTCGTCTTACAGATCCGTCTGTATAGATGACTGCATCTTTCTCATCGGTGTTATCGCAGATGAGACCGTTGACCTCAGCATTAATCACGACCGGGTTCTGTTCCCTACTTTTCCTGTCGAGTGTGACAATACACGAGAAAGTCCCATTGAATGACGTAGGCACCGGTATCCACTCCTCATCAACACTGATATTGGTAAGCCCACAGACCTGTTTGATGACATCTTCTGCTCGGCCCACCCATGATTTCCCTCTTTTTAGCCTGTCACCTTTCTCTGTGTTGAGCACGTGGTGCAATGGATGCTCTGTATCTGTACTTATCTTCAAGTATGCTCGTGCACTCCAGATCTTGATTCTGTCATCCGTGGTTGGAAAGTCAAGAAGATACCTCATTGCTACACAGGGAGTGTCCCTCGTACATCCCATGATAATGCGCATGACTTCATATTGTATTTTCTCCAGCCTATCTATTTGAGTCGTACTGACAGTAATAATTGCCAGGGCATATTCGATAGGTGCGAGGACTAATCCCTGGAACAGATGAGTAAGTAGCCTCTGCTCGATGTTGACAGCTGCCATGACCTTCAAGGCGGCTAATCCTTTGCGGGATTTGTTTTCACATTGTCGACGTGGTCCCGAAAGCACAGGCTGCGATCAAACTTAACTCCGAGGTATATCATCAACTTGTCCCTGGTCACGTCATCAGCTCCCATTCGTACTGCCGGTGTGGTCGTATGAACGATATGATTGTTAAGGGAGAACCATGAAACTGATGCTTTATTAGGATTAACCATGGCACCTGATACCCCACACCAGGAAGAAATGCGATCGAGTTCGTCTTGCATTGTGGAAGCGATTCCCCGTCTGTCTCTTCCCTGTCGATATACCAGAATATCATCAGCAAAAGTCATAGTTCTTCCCCTCCCATCCAGCTGTTGTTCCGTGATCGTTATTGTGTACACGTTAAATAGAACTGGTGACAATGGTGAGCCTTGTGGCAGCCCTGGGCAAATGGATGTTGGCTCGAAAGACCAACTTCCACATCTGAGTATCACCTTCCTCTGAAACACTGCCGCAGCGAACCTTCTAATGAGGAAGGAGTGCACCGCCAGTTTGAGGAGGATATGCATGAGATATTCAAATGGTACCCTGTTGTATGCATCCTCCAGATCTATAGCAGCAGCACATGTCTCCTTTCGTCTGTGGAAGCCTTCGAAGACGTCATAGACAAATACTGCCGCATTGAGCCATGTCTCTTTGTTATATCTATAACCTCCGAGTGTGGGTGGGAATACACGTTTCTGTTCAAGGTGACAGGTGAGGACACGGGCAACTATTTTCTCCAGCAGCTTGCCCGCAGTGTTCTGCATTGTTATGATTTTGTAGGCACTGATCTGAGAATGGTCCTTGTTTGGGTCGGTAGCGGTAGTAAGTAGCTGTGTAGCCACTCCTCCTTAATCTGGCCACTCCGAATACTGGCATTAAACTCATTTGCCAGTTTTGTCAAGTCGTCGTCAGCTAAATCGCCTATGTCATCGTACCGAACACCATCTGGACCAGGAGCAGTGTTGTGTGACCTTTTAAGTGTCGTGCGAATGGTATCGGTTGTGATTGTGAGATCTTCTTCCAGCCCTACATCCTTACACAATTTTGACAGCGATCCCGTATCCTCATTCTTACAGCCTTATTTCTTTGGTCCGTCTGCTCAATGTAGCGGGCAAGCGGGCCTTCCCTTTTCTCTCATCAGATTTGTGCCATATCCGGCCTGTGCTCTGAAAGTCTGGTATGCCTCTGTGTCGTGGTGTGCCATTCATGCACTGATGAAGGCGCCAGAATGTGGCGAGCGATTTTTCTGAGCACACTTTTTTACAGAAGTCATCCTATTTGGCATCCTTAGCCTGCTTAGCGCATAGTTTAAAGTGCATCATTTTTTGGTCAACCTCTACTTTCAGACGCTTCAAGAACTCAGGTTGTGTTCTTCCATTCCTTCTAGCTTTCTGCCATGTCTTGACCGTTTGTCTCTTGCTCCGCCAAACTTCCTCGACATCTGCGTTCCACAAGGGTGGCTGCGTCCATCGCTCCTGCCTCCTACGAGGGACGCTCTGTTTCCTATGTCTGATTTTTCTAATGACGTCCTGGTCTGTTTTCTCGTAGTTGAATGTGTGGAGCTTTCAATTTTGGCTTTATTTCTGCTTTTCTCAATTAGGAGGACACATGGATAGTGATAACTTCCATGGAACCCTAGTGCATTCCACCTGCAAACCGGTGCGAAGGTGGAAGACACCAGTGCCAGGTCTATGACACTATCAGAGTTCCCTGTTCGAGTGACCATTCTTGTTGCCCTTCCATCATTCAAGCACACTAAATCGGCCGAAATCAGTGCGTTCTCTAGATCTTCTCCCTGCTTGTTGGTTATGACGTTACCCCACTGGTTTCCTCTAGCATTAAAGTCTCCGCAGAAAATGACATTCTCTTCATCGAACTCGAAGAAATTCTGCCATTGTTGTGTGTTCACCTTCCCATTACAGGCATACACATTAACAATCACGAAATTAACTGGGGTCTGCACCCTAACCGCATGTACCTGCAATTCTGCATTTTTCGACACAGACACATCAACCGCAGCTGCCACCATATTGTTGCGCACAAGGATGGCCTGCCCAAGGTATTGTCTATTGTAAAAACAATGAAAGCCAGGAGTACTTACTGTCCTGTCACCAAGAAGAGTTTCTTGCAAAACCATTATATCGGCGCTGCACAGTAGCTTATCAAGAATGTGCTGTCGTTGTTTAATGGACCCACAATTCCAATAAGTAACGCGCACATACTTTATGTTACCACCAGTACAGCTGTGAAAGATATAGGCACACAGGCCCCTCTACAACTTTTCACAATTTCATTTCTGCGACGCAGGAAAATCTGACATTACACCAAAGAGGACAGATGGCATTGTCATAAAATCTTTTTTCCATATAATATAAACTGCACTTGAAAAAAACCATGCGGACCGGAAATCGGTGCTCCTACGACTCTTTGCCATTTTCAGTTGCAAAGAGTTCTTTCACGTGCAAAATTTGAACTCAAAACGCGTGTAATGTTCTTAGCCATTTATTTACAGACACTAAATATTATTATAAAACCTATCATCATCATGTACCGGGCCTGCTGGCGTAGGTGATCATGTCTCTCTACAACTTTCGATCTCGGCAGCTATTTATCATTTCTGTTGTTGACCTTCTGCCAAGCCATTCACTTAAGCTGTCTGTTATTTTTTGTCTTTGCTTCCCTCTATCTCTTCGTTCCTCAATTTTTCCAATTGTTACAATATATTCCAGTTGTTCTCTTCTCATTACATGACCAAAAAATGATGATTGTTTTATTCCTAATATTGGAAATTAGCTCTCTTTTTGCTTTGACCTCTCTCAGAACATCTCATTACTTTTCATAACTTTCCATGGTACTCTCAACATTATTCTGTAAAACCACATTTCTACAGACTCCAGTGACTTTCTTGTCTGTTGTCCTATTGTCCATGATTCGCATCCATATGTTAAGACTGGCACTACGTAACATTTAAGAACTCTTTTTCTTGTTTCTATTGTCAAAAATGGATTGCATAGTATCTTCCTTATTTTTTGGAAAGCTGCTTTTGCCTGAGCCATTCTGCATCTCACTTCTTTAGTATAGAACCTATCAGCTGAAGAAAAAGGGACGAGTTCCCCTTTAAATGAATAAGGTATTCCGTCTCACCTACATTTAGATCAGACAATTCCATAACCGAGCTTTTAAGCAAGGTCTATTTTTCTTTTAATATTGTGAGATGAGCACCTTGAACCAGAAATCAACAGTGATCATCGATGATTAAGATGTAACTATTGAAATAAAACGTATCGTGTTTGAAAACCGCACTAGCAATGAGTGCAATCTGCACGATTAATAAGCAAATTAGATAGTGTTGAGTTCTTAAATGTGAAGAATGATGGTTCATTTCTCAAACGTTTCAAGGAGGGTTTATCCCTTAAATGTCAGAAGGAGGGTTCATTTCTCAACTGTGAAGAACGATGGTTCATTTCTCAATTGTGACAATGAGGGTTAATTTCTGAAATGTCACAAAAATGGTTCATTTCTCAATTGTGAAGAACGAGGGTTCATTACTCAAATGTGACAAGGAAGGTTCATTGCTCAAATGTCACAAGGAAGGTTCATTTATCAAATATCACATAGGAGGTTTCTTTTCTCAAATGTGACAAAGAGTTTTCACTTCTCAAATATGAAGTAGGATGGTTTAGTTCTTAAATGTGACAAAGAGTTTTACTTCTCAAATGTGAAGTTGGATGGTTCAGTTCTCAAATGTGACAAAGAGTTTTCACTTCTCAAATGTGAAGTAGGATGGTTTAGTTCTTAAATGTGACAAAGAGTTTTCACTTCTCAAATGTGAAGTAGGATGGTTTAGTTCTTAATTGCGACAAAGACTTTTCACTTCTCAAATGTGAAGATGGATGGTTCAGTTCTCAAATGCGACAAAGAGTTTTCACTTCTCAAATGTGAAGTTGGATGGTTCAGTTCTTAAATGTGACAAAGAGTTTTCACTTCTCAAATGTGAAGTAGGATTGTTTAGTTCTTAAATGTGACAAAGAGTTTTCACTTCTCAAATATGAAGTTGGATGGTTCAGTTCTCAAATGTGACCAATCTTTATAAATCAGACATAGCTTCTGAGTTCACACAACCTCTGATAATAGGTGCTGGATGTTTTTGCCTTTTCTTGGAAAGTAGTACGGCTTTCCGAGATATTGAGTAAATTATAAATACCTAAAATTGCTCTTTCTCTATTGAGTAAATAATCAATACCTAAAAGGGTCATGCATCATAATATATTTATAATAAACCGAAAGGGTATAAAGCAGCTAAAATAAGAGAAATAAACAAGTCAACCTACGATGTTTCTGCAAACGCCTTCTTCAGGTACAAAACAACATAATATATACTAATCACCATTTTATTATTATATATATATATATATATATATATATATATATATATGCCTTGTGATAGTGAACAATTATATTTCACTATACTAGGCCAAAGAACTACTAGAAGAGTAATGAAAACTTTCTGAAAGAGGCCAAAGCAAGAAGAGAGCTAATTTCCAATATTATGAAGAAACAATCATCATTATTTGGCCATGTAATGAGAAGAGAACAGCTGGAATATATTGTAACAACTGGGAAAATTGAGGGACGAAGAGGAAGAGAGAAGCAAAGAGAAAAGATACCAGACAGCTTAAGAGAATGGCTTGGCAGAAGGTCAACAACAGAAATGATAAATAACTGTCGTGATCGAAAGTTGTGGAGAGACATGATCACCTACGCCAGCAGGCCCGGTACTTGATGATGATGATACTTGGCCAAAATTTTGGGGGATCTATCGATCTATCTTTCGTTCGCCTGAAGTATTGTCTATATCTGCAATGTCGTTTCCTGTATAAATTTTACTGTCTTTTGTAATTCTTGCAGTGGCCCATATAGTTTTGTCTGTAGTGTTGTATCTATGGGCCAATGGATTTTCCTCAGTCTACTATATTCGGTGCAGTCTTGAAGTATGTGTTCAGCAGTCTGGGGTGCCTGTCCACATGTACAAGTAGTTGATGTGCCGATCTTGAATTGTGTATACATGTGACTATGGAGTCGATTGTGTCCTGTTCTTAGGCGTATAATGATAACTTGTTCATATCTATTCATATTATGAAAGGCATCGTGATTGGGGCTGTGGTCCTCTGATTGATTTGATTATCTGTTTCTTATGATGGTATGTAACTGGTGTATCTAGTTGTGTGCCTGTTGAACCTTCCTTTGCCAACTGATCTGCTTTCTCATTTCCTGGTATTCCACAGTGAGACGGGATCCACTGCAGGGCAACCCTGTGGTGCTTGCAGAGTTCAGTCAATAAGGTCTGCAGATGTGGTAATTTTCTGGATTGTAGTGCCTGGAGTACTGATCTTGCATCTGTCAAAAACACTACAGGCTGTGGGCTAAGATTACTGTTCAGCAGCTTTTCTATTGCCAACTTATTGCTGTATTTCTGCATCATAATGTGACAGTATTTCCCTGTTGCTATTTTATTCATATCCCTAGTGTTATTTGGGTACTCTATATATGCACCTGCCCCCTTCTTTACTGCATTCTGTGCTGATCCATCTGTGTACACACGGATCCATAGGTCTTGTGGGTATTCTTCATCCAGGAAACTGAGAGTTATTGTTTTTCGCTGTAGACTATTCTGTTCCTCTTTGTCAACTATTCCTTTCACTTCTGTCCGTATTTGAACTGATAATCCTGATTCATCTGTCCAGGGAGTCTGTTCTGGTATGGGCAGAAGGGGTTTAACAACTCTTGGCATGTCTGGTGTTTGTCTACTAATACGTTTGGCTTGGTGGATAAAGCTGCTTCTCTTAAGTCGTCCCAATGCAAGATTTTGGAATCTGTCCTTCATTGGATGTCTCGGCATGCGTACAAATTTTTCTGCCTGTATCAGCACCTTTGTGTCTCTCCGTTCTCTCAGTGCTGGTATCCTCCACAATTTCTCCATCTCCAATATTGGTGTTGATTTCATTGCTCCTGTGATGACCCTAAGTGCCTGGTTTTGTACTTTATCCAGTTCTTGCAATGTGGTGTTTGATGCTGAGCACCATGCGGATGATCCATATTCTAAATGTGGGCGTATACTCTGTTGGTAAACTTTACTGAGTATTTTCCCACTCGCACCCCATGTGGTTCCACACAACTTTCTTAGAATAGCCAATTTCCTCCTTGCTTTTTGGGTTGCCTTATTTATCTGATGTTCCAAGATAGTTTGTTTTCAAATGTAACTCCGAGATATGTAGCTTGTATGTCTTCTTTCACAGGCTCATTGTTTATGTAGATGGCTCCTGCTTTTTGTTTTGGGGAGAGTGTGAAAAGTGTAGTACTGCATTTGTCTGTATTGATGCTGATACACCATCTATTTGTCCATGAATTCAGTGCATTCATAGCTCTTTGTAGCAATTTGGAGGCCACTGTTGCATACTCCTCTGTGCACCACATTACCAAGTCATCTGCATACATTGCCACTTTGATGCCATGTGGTAGTTCAGTAACTAGGTCATTGATGTAGATCAGAAAAAGTGTTGGAGATAGTACCCCTCCTTGTGGAACGCCCTGGCGCAATAAGACCTTCTTACTCTTAAGACCATCCAGTTGCACTCTGGCTCTCCTGTTATGCAGGTATGCTTTGACCCATTTGTACATCCTGCCATTTACTCCATAATTTCTCAGTTTCTTCAAAAGCCCTTCCTTCCATACCTTATCAAATGCTTTCTTTAGGTCTATCCATGCTGCTAGTACCAGTTTCTTTTCTTGAAACGCATCTTCAATTTCCTGGGAAAGATAGGTTGCTTGATCTTCGGTAGAGTAACACTGTCTAAAGCCTGCTTGTTGTGGGACAAGGAGATTTTCACTTTCCAGGTACCACTGCAGTCTGAGATTGATTATACGTTCCATTGTTTTACACAAACAGCTTGTATGAAAGCAATGACGGTTTGTATTTGTTATTTCGCTGTCATTACTTTTCCTTACATCAATAAACCAATTATAAATTCACTTTTCATCTGAATCCAGCCCTGAATATTAAACACTTAACTTTCGACGGACTCATCAGTTCGGTCAGGGATAAGCGTTTATGCTCAGGGAAAGTACAGAAAATAGAGATAGACGACACTATAATAAAGTAGTTACAACCATCAATATATTCGGGATAAAAAATAAAGAAGTTGAACGTATAGAAGAAATGACAAAAACGATAATTAAAATGCTGGGAAAAGCTGGGAACAACCTCCGCCATAGAACATATAAAGAAATAACATAAAATAACTTAGCCCCGCGATAAAACGGAGTAATCAAAACACAACACAACGAGCCTACAATAAACGTTGCGAGAACACGAGACCAAAGAGTCAAAACAGCAATAAAGGTGAACAGACGAGCAAAAGACCGCAAATTTTATCTTCCCTCGATGCTGAAAAGCAAATGAGGAAGGAAAGAAAAAAGAAGATCTGAATCCAGCGGTGAGCATCAAGCTGTGTTTGAACCCTCGTTCTGCAGCCCTGTCAACACGTTACTTCCATGTAACTAACGCTCTACTATAGTTTCTGTGTTCATTAAAGTTAGTCCCCCTTACAACACATTCCCTATACGTCAAAATGCGTGACACCTTTCACTCTTTTACGTTTAAAGAAAACATATTCTATTCCCCGATCTAGCATTAGTCTGATTTGTAATTATATGTTTCAAGTCCACCATTCTCCTCTGTTGATGATTACATGAACTTCTATGTGATTTAATCAATGGAGCTATTTCACTGATTGACCGGATCATTAAGATAATAGAATGCAATAAAAATGTTGATATTTTTTCTACCTAATACCAAGAATAGTTTGCCGACATGGAACACGCGTAATGAAATAAGATTAGTATTTTGTTTTAAATCGTTGCTGTTGTTATTTGTTATAATCAATATATTCATTTGCAGATCCCTCCCCCCCCCCCCCCATTTTTCCGTCCCCGGTACAAAACTATTTTGAGCCTACAGTGCTTCCAACTGACAACAATTGCCTTAATCCTGTACTGTGCTGAAACGCAGGTCTTTTGGGGCAAGGCGCTGTGTCATGCGGGAGGGATTCCATCCCACTTGGGCTGTACATTGTTCTCTGTATTTTCCTGTGTTTACTTGTGAATTATTCTGAATGCAGCAAACCTGTCCCTCAAACTTAAACGTGACTCGAACCCGTGCTCTCCTGATTTAGAGCCAGACAAGTTACCGACTCGGCCATCCGCTTTCCGCCGCTTAGACAAACATTGAAAAAAGCAAGCTAAAAATGATTTAATTATGGGTGTTGTAACACAAATAGCGGGACTGAAGAACGTACCTTTCTCAGAAGAATGTTGAAAGTTCCTTGGACAGCTAAAAAGACCAATGAGAAAGTTCTGAAAGAGGTGAACATAAAAAGGGAACTCCTAAAAAACATTAGAAAGAAACAATCAACATTTTCCGGCACATCACGAGAAGAGGAAAGTTGGAATACTTGGTTACAACTGGCAAAATAAAAGGAAAGAGAGATCGCGGACGACAAAGAGAGAAAATACTGGATAGCTTTGTGTCATGGCATGGAAACAGCCAATAACAGAACTGATACGATGCACTGTAGATAGAAGATTGTGGAAGGACATGATCGCCTACTCCAAATGGTACGGCACATGATGATGATGATGATAAACACAAACAGCGGGACTGAAGACATGAATAGAGAACGCCATACAAGATACATTAGTGTCCACCAACACTCTCAAAATATTCCTCTTCCGAGTGTTAACAATGACCCAAATGGTACATTCGATACCATCCCTGAAAGCCATATGTTCCCGCCGCTTGTTGAGAATGACCTACAAATGTTGTTGATTCTCTTCCCCGCCTTAAAACTTGTACTCGCAAGCTTCATTTGTAGTTTTCAAACAAACAAAAACTGTGGCACGATGCAAGGTCTGGTAATTAGAGTTTATAGACATCCAATTTGTTTTGTTATTATCATCTAGCCTGACGTGGCCATCTTTGACGATTGAAACACAAATACTCGCAAAATATGTTTTCCTCTGGAAATCCTGGGGAGTTTCTCAGTTCAAAACGGGATTTTGCGTATCCTTGCATGTTCTTGAAAGTGATTAAATACAATTATGAAAATGTTGGTATTTCATCGTATCCCCCAAAAAAAATACTTTACGCTGATGGAATAAACTGCCTGAGCAAATCTTTAAAAACATCACAGAGATGAGCCTAAACATTAATGGGAAGATAATCAATAACCTAAGATATGCTGATGATACTGTACTACAAGCGGACAATCCTAAAGATCTACAACAATTGCTTAATGTGATAACATGACAAGCAAGAAATATGGACTAGATATGAATATCAAAAATACTAAAACTATGATCATAAACAAAGGAAATTCTCAAGACCTACAATTAAATATCAAAGTTGAAGGAATACATCTAGAGACAGTTCAGAACTACAACTACCTGGGACATACTATAACCAGTGATGGAAAATGTACAACTGAAATAAATAAAAGAATAGGTATGGCTAACAGTAATTTCAATGCCATGAAAAATATACTAACATCAAAACAAATAACAACAGGGCTAAAACTAAGAATAGCAAAATGTTACATCTTCTCAATATTCATGTATGGTGCAGAAACATTGACATTAGACCAGAAAACAGAACAGAAAATTGAGGCCTTTGAAATGTGGATTTACAGAAGAATAGGTAGAATAGGAAGTTTTAGGACGACTAAGGGTGTAAAAAGAACTACTAAACACAATTAGAGCAAGACAACTGAAATTTTGTGGTCATGTTAAAAGACACAACAGTCTAATAAAAGTTATATTAGAGGGGAAAATACAAGGTAAAAGAGGCAGACCAAGACTAACATGGACGAGTAACATCAAAAGAGGAACAAGTCAGCCTATGACAATCTGCACCATCAAAGCAAGAGACCGAGTGGAATGGCGCTCCAAGGTAGCCAACCTTCGATGCGGAGAAGGCACCAAAAAAAAAATAAATAAACTGCGACAAAACGTAAGATAATACGTGTTAACAAAGGTGAAAGAAGAATATATACTATAAGACTGTTTATTATGCAAAGTAAGTAACATGACGTTGTTGCATGAATCTTTATGACTATGGAACTGGACTACTGAGGACAAGAGGTCAGGTTTGATCCAGATCGATGGATTCCAAGGGCACCCAGCCTTCAAGGGTGCCGAATTTTTTCTTTCTGGGAAAGTACAGCGGCACGGGCGTAAGACTGACCACATTATCCCAAATATAATGCGAAAAATGCGTATAGAAGACATAGGCAATAACACCATATTCCCTCACACGTCACGCAGCTTAACAAGGCTCTTTATTTTTAGAAAAATATAAATTAATTGATGAACCGGACATATAACAAAAATACAAAAAGTCACATACATTAAGCATAAACTGATATTTGTAGAAACACCAATAATAAAAACAAAACAGTATATAAATTACGCGGTTACCTCTGATGTAACAATTGCAATCATAAAATTTACTGACAAATGTATATTGATAAAAGTATATTGACATATTTATACAAATATTAGACATCCTAAATTTAATTTAAATGACATATGACATTTTATAAAAATAATAATGTTGGACAATACCAACTGCGGTGAAGAGTGGAAACCTGCTGCTAGTATAAAAGGTTTTACCGATCCTCAATGAGAATCGTGAGCTTTGTTGTTATCACCACGTCATATGCAAATAAGGAGCCGACCATTATATTACACAAGCCTGCCCCATCTATTGATCACCATTCAGGCATGTCGCTTTTCTAGTACTAACTCGCCAATGCAAAGTGTGACGCCACACTTTCAACGCTATTGTCGATGTGAGAAGCAACCAACCAAAGAAGGTAACATTTATTTTCTAGTAAATTAAAATTGTATTCCATTACTGTCTGTGAAATCATTTCAGTTTAGTGTTTTTTTTAATTTGTTTTATAGAGGTCAAACCAGTAATATTAAAGAATCGTGGCTTTGTTTTATAGAACGCACAGAAGGTTCGTTATGTGTGTTATATATAGAATACGTAACAGTTTCGTTAGAGTACAGTGTCATTGCTGTAATTAAAGGAACAGGCAGCAATTTCATTGTAGACTCATTGTATGTTTGTGGTCATGCAGCTTTCATGTAGTGATAGTTTGGAATATATGTAACGTTTTACTAAATGTGACCAGTGGCGGATAACTGTCACACAAAAGTAGCATGTGCTGAGGGGCGCTCACTTTGAATGGGTCACAAGTTAAATGTTTCAGTTCATCAATTTCTGTTTCCGTATTCTGCATTTACACTCTTGTTTTTATTTCTATTATTGTTATACACTTGATAAAAATAAATTAGTGAAAGGTAAATTCATTCTGCCAAAGTGGTCTGTCCACATTGCTGCGTTTGTGGACATATTTCTCAGGCTGCATAATATCTAACAGACAGAACTTATGTATACCTGCCCTGTTCTGCGTGAGGTAGTCTGCCTTTATTTCATGTTCTCTTCAAAAGTAAACTTCGTGGCATATTTTTTTAATGAAAATAAGGTCTTAGTGAATACGTATATTAACAGATGTAATGTCTGCCTATCATCATTTTATCTTCTGTAACAAGTCTATATCAACTGAATTGAGAAAGAGAGTTCATCGTAGCCATATAGGACCAAATCTAACCTATGGAAGCGAATCCTGGACAGTAGAAGAACAAATGAAAAGACGATTAGAAGCCACAGAAATGGGATTTCTCAGAAGAGTGTTGAAAGTTCCCTGGACAGCTAAAACAGACTTGCGAAGAAATTCTCAAAGAGGCCGTCACAAAAAAATGAGCTCATAAAACACATCAGAAAGAAACCGTCGATATTACTCGGGTACATCATCAAAAGTTCGAGTACTTGATTACAACTTGCAAAATACAGGAAATGAGAGATCGCAGAGGACAATGAGAGAATATAATAGATAGCTTGGTGTTATGGCGTGGAAAGAGGACAACAACAGGATTGATCTGATGTTCTGTGGATTGACATGGTCGCCTATGCCAACCAGTATGACACATAGTGATTGTCTTCTTCTTCTGGTGCATATACATGTAAACACCAGTACTAATGAGCCCGAAGAAAGCATTGGTCAACTCGAGGCTCATGGCATCCGTACAGTTTACTGGTGAGTAAGCGGTGAACAGTTCGTGGTTGCTGCTCTTGTCTGACCAAATCTTCCTGAGGCTTTTCCCCTATCAGTTCTCTAAATCATGGCAAGATCACTAAAACAGAACAAGACAATAGCTTGCATCAGACACAAATAACCTTAGATGACAGATCTCTAGAACAGAACAAGACAACAGCTTGCATCAGACACAAATAACCTTAGATGAGAGATCACTAAAATAGAACAAGACAATAGCTTGCATCAGACACAAATAACCTTAGATGAGAGATCTCTAGAACAAAACAAGACAACGCCTTACATCAGACACAAATAACCTTAGATGAGAGATCTCTAGAATAAAACAAGACAACAGCTTACATCAGACACAAATAACCTTGGATGAGAGATCTCTAGAATAAAACAAGACAACACCTTGTATCAGACGCAAATAACCTTAGATGAGAGATCTCTAGAATAAAACAAGACAACAGCTTACATCAGACGCAAATAACCTTAGATGAGAGATCTCTAGAATAAAACAAGACAACACCTTGTATCAGACGCAAATAACCTTAGATGAGAGATCTCTAGAATAAAACAAGACAACAGCTTACATCAGACACAAATAACCTTAGATGAGAGATCTCTAGAATAAAACAAGACAACAGCTTACATCAGACACAAATAACCTTGGATGAGAGATCTCTAGAATAAAACAAGACAACAGCTTACATCAGACACAAATAACCTTGGATGAGAGATCTCTAGAATAAAACAAGACAACAGCTTACATCAGACACAAATAACCTTAGATGAGAGATCTCTAGAATAAAACAAGACAACAGCTTACATCAGACACAAATAACCTTGGATGAGAGATCTCTAGAATAAAACAAGACAACAGCTTACATCAGACACAAATAACCTTGGATGAGAGATCTCTAGAATAAAACAAGACAACACCTTGTATCAGACGCAAATAACCTTAGATGAGAGATCTCTAGAATAAAACAAGACAACACCTTGTATCAGACGCAAATAACCTTAGATGAGAGATCTCTAGAATAAAACAAGACAACACCTTGTATCAGACGCAAATAACCTTAGATGAGAGATCTCTAGAATAAAACAAGACAACACCTTGTATCAGACGCAAATAACCTTGGATGAGAGATCTCTAGAATAAAACAAGACAACACCTTGTATCAGACGCAAATAACCTTAGATGAGAGATCTCTAGAATAAAACAAGACAACACCTTGTATCAGACGCAAATAACCTTGGATGAGAGATCTCTAGAATAAAACAAGACAACACCTTGTATCAGACGCAAATAACCTTAGATGAGAGATCTCTAGAATAAAACAAGACAACACCTTGTATCAGACGCAAATAACCTTAGATGAGAGATCTCTAGAATAAAACAAGACAACACCTTGTATCAGACGCAAATAACCTTAGATGAGAGATCTCTAGAATAAAACAAGACAACACCTTGTATCAGACGCAAATAACCTTAGATGAGAGATCTCTAGAATAAAACAAGACAACACCTTGTATCAGACGCAAATAACCTTAGATGAGAGATCTCTAGAATAAAACAAGACAACACCTTGTATCAGACACAAATAACCTTGGATGAGAGATCTCTAGAATAAAACAAGACAACACCTTGTATCAGACACAAATAACCTTAGATGAGAGATCTCTAGAATAAAACAAGACAACACCTTGTATCAGACACAAATAACCTTGGATGAGAGATCTCTAGAATAAAACAAGACAACACCTTGTATCAGACACAAATAACCTTAGATGAGAGATCTCTAGAATAAAACAAGACAACACCTTGTATCAGACGCAAATAACCTTAGATGAGAGATCTCTAGAATAAAACAAGACAACACCTTGTATCAGACGCAAATAACCTTAGATGAGAGATCTCTAGAATAAAACAAGACAACACCTTGTATCAGACGCAAATAACCTTAGATGAGAGATCTCTAGAATAAAACAAGACAACACCTTGTATCAGACGCAAATAACCTTAGATGAGAGATCTCTAGAATAAAACAAGACAACACCTTGTATCAGACGCAAATAACCTTAGATGAGAGATCTCTAGAATAAAACAAGACAACACCTTGTATCAGACACAAATAACCTTGGATGAGAGATCTCTAGAATAAAACAAGACAACACCTTGTATCAGACACAAATAACCTTAGATGAGAGATCTCTAGAATAAAACAAGACAACACCTTGTATCAGACGCAAATAACCTTAGATGAGAGATCTCTAGAATAAAACAAGACAACACCTTGTATCAGACGCAAATAACCTTAGATGAGAGATCTCTAGAATAAAACAAGACAACACCTTGTATCAGACACAAATAACCTTAGATGAGAGATCTCTAGAATAAAACAAGACAACACCTTGTATCAGACACAAATAACCTTAGATGAGAGATCTCTAGAACAAAACAAGACAACACCTTGTATCAGACACAAATAACCTTAGATGAGAGATCTCTAGAATAAAACAAGACAACAGCTTACATCAGACACAAATAACCTTAGATGAGAGATCTCTAGAATAAAACAAGACAACAGCTTACATCAGACACAAATAACCTTAGATGAGAGATCTCTAGAATAAAACAAGACAACACCTTGTATCAGACACAAATAACCTTAGATGAGAGATCTCTAGAACAGAAGAATCAATGCAAAGACATTATTCCTCAAAATGAAAACCAATTTTAAAAATCCTCTTCTGCGTGCACCTTTAGAGTAAAGTAAAGTAAAGTAAAGTAAAGTAAAGTAAAGTAAAGTAAAGTAAAGTAAAGTAAAGATTCCCTCCAGGTCTTACTATTTTGATGGGAGAATATGGTGTTAGTGACCATTTTTTTCTATAATCACGGCAACATTTGAGGTGACGTGGTCGGTATCAAGCCAGTCAGCCTTTAAAGGTAAAGGTAAAGTACGAGACTTGAACCGACGTCTTAGCACGCGAGTTTCCACCCATATGTGCTCGGCCGCCTATCCAGAAATGTTCGGAAATTTCTGTATAGTGTCGCCTCAAGCATCGAAACTCAGATGCGAAGGTGACATTCCTCACCTTCCCAGGGTAATACCCTGGTACCCATTTCTGCCAACGGCTGGGTCGACCGTGGGGGTATTTTTTTTCTTCCAAACACGAGTACAATTCACACTGTTCCCAGCGGTAATCGAACACGGGTTGTCCGAACGTCGGTAGTCCAGTCGGGTGAGTCAGCCTTTACTTCCCAGTAATATCTCTGGTACCCGTTTTAAGGGACTGAGTGAATTCTAAAGCCTTGTCGGTTCGAAGAAAAACGATTGATCACTTCACCATGGGGACCCACGTAATCAGAAAGTGAATGTACTTCTATAACAATGGGGAAATGAACGAGTAAACACGAAGATCTATTTAAGAAACAGAAATATAATTAAGCAGAAGAATAGTAAGTATATCATAGAGAGCAAATACTGTTTTGAAGGCATCTTGTACAGAACATTTGACGCCCCTTTTAAAACGAAGCTGTTTATTCTATTTGTTCAAATAACGAAAATATTTTTTGTAAGTTCTAATAATATGAGAGAAAAAAAGAAAAGATGGGTAGAGAAGCATACAGCAAAAAATAGCAAACAGGTTAACAGCCTGATATCGAAGTAGATCAGCAATAGAATCTATAATGAACAACAATAATAACAATGTCTTGAGCTTCATGACCATCAACGCATCACTATAGCACCTGGTGATAATCTATCTATCTATCTATCTATCTATCTATCTATCTATCTATCTATCTATCTATCTATCTATCTATCTATCTATCTATCTATCTATCTATCTATCTATCTATCTATCTATCTATCTATCTGTCTATCTATCTATCTATTTAAAATGTGAATTTTTTTTTTTTGTTATAACAGTTGGGAGTAATCAGGATGTTTGTTTCAGTCGTTGGTCGTTTTTCGCTTTTTGTGAAAATATAATAGTGACTACTAAGTGGAGGCAATAGAGAATAAATAAATGAAAATAAATTTCCGGGATTTGTCACAGAATAGTTGGATGCACCAATGGTTTCTAACATAGCGTGATTAAAATAGAATTGGTGATTGGTTCAATGAATTTAGGAGGATTTGTGACAGATAGTTTGATAGGCAACAGTTTGTGAAAGATTAGTTCGATAATCCAAGAATCTGTGACTTGATTTTTTGGAAAATTTTTGAGACACAAGAGTGCGATGAACTTGGGATTTGTTACAGGTTAGTATGATAACAAAATATGTTTTATTACTTTATTGTTATTTATGTGTTGTTATTTTATTATTATTATTATTATTACTTTATGTAGTTTTATGTATTACATTATGATAACAAATCTTGGTTTAGTCGACGTACCATCCTCATTGCACATCGGGAAGCTATATAAAAGTCCTCGGTATGCTCCTCATTAATTAAAATAAAGAGCCCCGTCACGCCACGTGGCTTATAGCGAATATGGTGTTAGTGACCATAATTTTTACAGACCTTCATCACATGACCTTTTTTTGAGGTGAAGAGGGGGTGGGGGGGGAAGAGGTGCAATATGGTCAATATTACGCTCGTGCCACTTTACTTTTCCAGAAAAAAAAATCCGGTACCCATTTAAGGTTGTGTGAACCCGGAAGCCGTCGATTGGTATCGAACCCGACTCTTGTTCGTTGTAGTCCAGTTCACTAACCACTGAGCTGTCTCGGCTCCCCTCAGTGTTTTGAGTAATTTATGCAAACACAATCTTTGATGACGGTTTTTTGATAACACAGATGGAATAAATTGGCGTGGTAACAAAATATGAGTTACAGATTACAAAGATAACACATGATGTGTTGCAGTTTACTATGATTGCAAAAGATGTGTTACAGTTTATTGCGACAACAAAAGATGTGTTACAGATTATTATGATAGCAAAAAGATGTGTTACAGGTCATTATTATGACAAAAGATGTGTTACAAATTATTATGGTAACAATTGAAGTTTTACAAATTATTATCATCACAAATCGGGTGCGATTGAATGCGATGATCATCGCACAATAAGCCTTATGAGTCATATGACTAAGATATTCCTAAAAATCATCATGCGAAGAGTGCGAAACAAAATCAATCCAGAAATTAGCGATGAACAGTGTGGTTTGTTAGAGATAAAGGAACAAGCAATGCCATTTATACCATAAGATCTTTAGTAGAAAGAGCCATAGAGGTGAAAACAGATCTATACCTATGTTTCATAGATTACACCAAGGCATTTGACAAAGCAAAGCACCAACATTTTAGAAAGCATAAACGTAGACAGCAAAGATCTAAGAATAATAAAGAACATGTACTGGTAACAAACAGCGGCCATAAGAACTGGAAACCAATTGGGAATGTTTCAACAAATAAAACAGGGTGTTAGACAAGGTTGTGTGCTGTCACTAGATTTGTTTAATATTTATAGTGAGATTATTTTAAGATCCATAAGGGGCATGCCTGGAATATCAATTGGAGGTCATAATATAAATAATCTAAGGTATGCTGATGATACAGTCTTAATCGCTAAGAGTGAAAATGAGTTACAAGAAATGTTGGACATTATAGTGAAAGAAAGCAAGAATAAAGGGCTCAGCCGTAATAGCAAAATGACAGAGGTAATGGTAACAACAAAGAAAAAGATATCACCTCAGTGCAAAATAAAGACAAGTGGAACAATATTAAACCATATAAATGAATTTAAATATTTGGGAACTTTGTTAACCTCAGACGGAAGATGTACAAAAGAGGTGAGATGCAGAATGGCTCAGGCAAAAGCAGCTTCCCAAAAAATTGAGGAAAATACTATGCAATCCATTTTTGAAAATAGAAACAAGAATAAGAGTTCTTAAATGTTACGTAGAGCCAGTCTTAACATATGATTGGGAATCATGGACAATAAGACATCAGACAAAATAATCACTGGAGTCTGTAGAAATGTTGTTTTACAGAAGAATGTTGAGAATACCATGGACAGCTAAGAAGAGTAATGAAGAGGTTCTGAGAGAGGTCAAAGCAAAAAGAGAGCTAATTTCCAATGTTAGGAAGAAACAATCATCATTTTTTGGCCATGTAATGAGAAGAGGACAGCTGGAATATATTGTAACAACTGGAAAAATTGAGGGACGAAGGGATAGAGGGAAGCAAAGAGAAAAAATAACAGACAGCTTAAGAGAATGGCTTGGCAGAAGGTCAACAACAGAAATGATAAATAGCTGCCGAGATCGAAAGTTGTGGAGAGACATGATCACCTACGCCACTAGGCCCGGTACTTGATGATGATCATAACAAAAGATGTAAAGATGTGTCACATTTTATTATGATAACTATATATGTGTTACAGGTTATTGATATGACAAAAGATGTGACACGTTTTTTAATTTTTTTTCTAGCGAGAGGGGGGGGGGGGCTGCGGTTGCAAGCTTAAACCTCTGGCGAAGTCCCTAGAGACTAGGAACTTAATTTTGCGCGTTAACCCGTTTTTCCCTTGTAGCAGAGAGTGCACAGGGGTCCTTCGGCGCTTCGGAGGTACTCATCACTTTTGTTCGGTCGATGAGTAATTGACGTTTCCAGCTGGACCACGCTGCTGAGACGACCAGGGGTAGTTGCCGCAGAGGGAAATCACGAATAGTTACCCCAACTGGTTCGTCAAGGATTTGAACTCCTTACCTTTCTGTCTCGAGACAGCCTCCTGGCCTCGAAACCAACCAGTCCCCAGTTACTGGATACAAATAATAATAAATAAATATTATTATATAGGGAACTTCCGAGGCGATAATAGGGAATAATAGAACGAAGAAGTATGTGTTAGCACTCGGAAATAATGACAGACAAACAACAACAGAAAAAAACAAAGAACAATATATGGTCCGAAGCGGGATCGAACCCGTTTGTTTTTTTCTGTTGTTGTTTGTCTGTCATTATTTCCGAGTGATAACACATACTTCTTCGTTCTATCAGTCCCCAGTTAGTATGGTAGCAAAAAAGGTTCACTAATAGATTATCTTGTTAGTCCTGGAATTCTTGACAGGGTAGTTTGATAAATCAAGGGTGCATGAGGTGACTTTTGTAAAATAATCTTGGAAATTGGATAAGACAGTTTAATTAAAAAACGGGGTTTGAGATAACTAGGTTAAATAAACTAGGGATTTGGGTCAACAAGGTTCAATAACCCATGTATTTTGGAGGAGCTTGGTTTAATACAACAGGGGTTTATGAAGGCTTGGGTGAATAAATCAACATTTAGGAGAGCTTGGTTCAATAAACTCGGCATTTGGAACAGCTTGGTTCAATAAAACAGGGACTTGGAACAGCTTGGTTCAATAAACTCGGCATTTGGAACAGCTTGGTTCAATAAAACAGGGACTTGGAACAGCTTGGTTCAATAAACTCGGCATTTTTGGAACAGCTTGGTTCAATAAAACAGGGATTTGGAACAGTTTGGTTCAATAAAACAGGGACGTGGAGCAGCTTAGTCCAATAAATTCGGCATTTGGAACAGCTTGGTTCAATAAAACAGGGACTTGGAACAGCTTGGTTCAATAAAACAGGGACTTGGAACAGCTTGGTTCAATAAACTCGGCATTTGGAACAGCTTGGTTCAATAAACTCGGCATTTGGAACAGCTTGGTTCAATAAAACAGGGACTTGGAACAGCTTGGTTCAATAAAACAGGGACTTGGAACAGTTTGGTTCAATAAGCTAGGGACGTGGAGCAGCTTAGTCCAATAAATTCGGCATTTGGAACAGCTTGGTTCAATAAACCAAGGACTTGGAACAGCTTGGTTCAATAGACTTGGCATTTGGAACAGCTTGGTTCAATAAACTTGGCATTTGGAACAGCTTGGTTCAATAAGCCAGGGACTTAGAACAACTTAGTCCAATAAACTCGACATTTGGAACAGCTCGGTTCAATAAACTCGGCATTTGGAACAGCTCGGTTCAATAAACTCGGCATTTGGAACAGCTCGGTTCAATAAACTCGGCCTTTGGAACAGCTCGGTTCAATAAACTCGGCATTTGGAACAGCTCGGTTCAATAAACTCGGCATTTGGAACAGCTCGGTTCAATAAACTCGGCATTTGGAACAGCTCGGTTCAATAAACTCGGCATTTGGAACAGCTCGGTTCAATACACTCGGCATTTGGAACAGCTTGGTTCAATAAACTCGGCATTTGGAACAGCTTGGTTCAATAGACTTGGCATTTGGAACAGCTTGGTTCAATAGACTTGGCATTTGGAACAGCTTGGTTCAATAGACTTGGCATTTGGAACAGCTCGGTTCAATAAACTCGGCATTTGGAACAGCTCGGTTCAATAAACTATTGATTTGTAATTTGTTTCAGTTATTCGCCTGCATGTCTACCTTCATTGATTTCAATGATTCACCCGTAAGTCTTCCTTCTTTCGCCATGCCATGACAAAAGTTAAGCGTGACAATTTTCTAGCAGCCTGAAAAGTGGAAGGATAAAACAAAAATACGGACGTTGACCACGACAGAACATACGAGGCAATTTAACATGACTTGAAAAAAGATTTGAACTAATAAAGAACAGTGGCAGGAATGTATTAAACGGCATGGTAGTCTGTGACAGTTTTATTTGTACTTAATCATCATAGTTAATATATTTCTATCTATCTATCTATTATCCTTTCGAGCCGAAGACGGCACATAGGGCAAAACCACAATCTCAAAAACAGAAACCTTGCGTGCCGCACAGGCAGATAACTCAGACTTCGGAGCCACTCATAGTTTTTTTTTCCGTCCATGAGTAATTGAGGTTTCAAACCAGGCCTCGCTGCTGAGACCAGGGGTGATTGCTGCAGAGAGAAATTATAAATAAAAACCCCAACCACTGTAGCCGGGATGTTACATATAGAAGACACTATCTGCTGAAACGTTACAAACAAAAGATATTGTTATCGCAGAAAAAAAAAGGTCAATATAAATGACGCTGTGGTTGTTGCTGTGGTAGGGTCATTATCACCGGACGAACCCATACGTGTTCCGATATCACCCTCGAGAATCTCGAGAAAATCCGAAGCGATTCTGGCCCACGTGCACGAACTCCGTGGCACGTTCTGGGATCCATGGTGCGGGTAGGATTCTGCAGGTAATTTTGCCCGGACAGCCGCCATATTTGTGGCTTACTCTTTTCGCTTTTAACTAGCACGGGTTATTTAACATGCGCAGAGTGCACACGGGACTTCCTGTTTATTGCCGTTATCTGAGAGGGGCGAGATATCGGATCTCATTACCCAAGTGATCAGGGGAGCGTAACGTCAAAAATAAAGCACGTATTAATTTTTCCTCTTTTTGAAAATATCACCGTCGCTTCTAGTGGTAGTTTGAACCCGGATCATTCCGGTCCTGATGCCAACGTCTTACCTCTAAACTACCCAGCTCCACCCTGTCCCCTCTCCTCATTCTATTATCTCAGGAAACACCGATTTTTCTACCGACATTATGATCACAGGGACAAGGACATTTACATGAAGACGAGAATTAATAACAAACTTCTCAAATCCAACATAGATTAGGAAATGACAAAGTACATTTATTATTAGAAACCACGTGCTCTTTTATTACGTTTAAAAAAAGAACCTATGAGTGTAAACAACTGATGCTACTCAATGAATGACCACACAATCAATATTATTTTTTCATCTCACACAATTTATTGGAACCTCTGGAAGGAAAAACCTTAAAAAAAAAACAACAAATAACATTAAATCAGGAAATATAACTATACAATGGGCTTTATTACTTCAGGATATAGAATAAATGAAAAAGCGTAATTTTTTCAGGATGTGAGACTTCGGAAATTCGCTTCCCTTAATTATTATAGCTCTTTTGTCGAATATCAGAGAAGTAGATTTGTTATATTTCTTCCGTGTTCTACACATCTGGGTCGAGTTGGTAGCAACTTTGTCAGTTAATTTAGTACGTAAACTCTCAATAGCAAATAGCAGAGTACGGAACGCTACAACTTTAGTGTATTTTTCCTGTGAGGTAATCATAGTCTATAATGGGTGTATTTACTTTGCATGATTTCATAAATGTGTACTGTCACATTTGGAGTACATTAAGAATTTGCTTATGGAGCTGTTGATGTTCATTATATACATAGATCACATACGTAAATTAGCTGGTACAAATAAATTCAGCAACTTTGCTTTGAAGATCTTCGTTCTCGCAAATGATCAAGCACATATACAGTAGAAGAGAATACCAAAAGAAGAGGGAAAAAGTTATCGAAACATCATCATCAAGTACCGGGCCTGCTGGCATAGGTAATCATGTCTCTCCACAATTTTCGATCTCGACAGTTATTTATCATTTCTGTTGTTCACCTTCTGCCAAACCATTCACTTAAGCTGTCTGGTATTTTTTTTCTCTTTGTTTTCCTCTATCTCTTCGTCCCTCAATTTTCCCAGTTGTTACAATATATTCCAGTTGTTCTCTTCTCATTACGTGGCAAAATAATGATGATTGTTTCTTCCTAATATTGGAAATTAGCTCTCTTTTTGCTTTGACCTCATTCAGAACGTTTTAATTACTCTTCTTAGCTGTCCATGGTATTCTCAACATTCTTCGTAAAACTACAAGTCTACAGACTCCATTGCTTTTCTTGTTTGTTGTCCTATTGTCCATGATTCACATCTATATGTTAAGACTGACTCTACATAACATTTAAGAACTCTTTTTCTTGTTTCGAATGTCAAAAATGGATTGCATATTATCTTCCTCATTTTTTGGAAGCTGCTTTTGCCTGAGTAATTCTGCATCTCATCTTTTGTACATCTTCCGTCTGAGGATAACAAAGTTAAGTTAAAGTTAAGTACCCCCGTCACGCCAAGTGGCGTATAGGGAATATGGTGTTAGTGACCATACATTTTATAGACCTTCGGCACATGATTTTTGGGGTAATGTGGTCGGTATTACGCCCGTGCCGCTTCACTTTCCCAGAAAAAAATCCGGTACCCATTAAAGGCTGGGTGAACCCAAAAGCCGTCGGTTGGGATCGAATCCTACCCCTTGTCCTTTGTAGTCCAGTTCACTAACCACTGAGCTATCGCGGCGAGGATAACAAAGATCCCAAATATTTAAATTCATTTACCTGTTTTAATATTGTTCCCTTACTTATGCGTGTGAAAGCTGGAAAACAACAAGAGATATAGAAACAAAGTTGAACGCATTCGAAAATAAATGTCTAAGGAAAATACTTGGTATAGCGTGGAACGAATTCAAAACAAACGAGGAAATTAGAGAAATCGCCAATCAACCACTAATATCTTCAGTAATAAAGAAAAGACGATGGTCATATGTCGGACATGTGATGAGAAGAGATAATAACCGAATAGCAAAGCAAGCCCTCATGTGAGAAACAAAAGGTAAGAGAAAAAGAGGAAGATCCAGAGGGACACTGAACAGAACATTGATGAGAGAGGCAAAAGCAGCAGGAATCGGCTCCCTCAATGAGATAGAGCTGCTTGCACAGAACAGAGACAAATGGCGAGATTTCATAAAATATCTTTAAAAGAATTGAAAACTGCTAGTACAAAAATTCAGATGAAGGAGTATCTTGGTGTACGACCTATGGGCCGGCTACGGCTCGAAAGGCCAATAGATAGATAGATAGAAAGAATATTGTTCCACTTGTTTTATAATATCGAAGTAATTCCGGCACTGCTGTCTCCGTCAATTTCAGATCTCCAGGTCATTTTAACCTGCTGACTTTCAGGTTAGCGACATGTTCTCTTGTTCCTCTGATACCCATAGTCTGTTCGCATTGGAGAACCAACTCATAACCCGTTTTGCCACTCTCCGTGCGAGAGCTTTAAACTCTTTTCATTTTGGTTCACTAATCGCTGGCCTACTCTCCCATTATTTCCTGTGTTTTATCTTTATCACCTCGCATGCACTTCTTCTGGGAGCCGCGATAGCTCAGTGGTTAGTGAACTGGACTACAAAGGACAAGAGGTCGGATTCGATCCTGATCGACGGCTTCCAGGTTCACCCAGCCTTAAAAGGGTACCGGATTTGTTTTTAGCAAGGTAAAGCGGTGCGGGCGTAATACTGACCACAATACCCAAAAAATCATGTGCCGAAGGTCAATAAAAATAATGTTCACTATGCACTAACATCATATTCCCTATACGCCACTTGACGTGACGGTTCTCTTTAATTTTATACTGAAGATTCACTAAAGGTCAAACAAATGGAAAGATTTCAAATGAAAAGACTACAGTCTCTTTTGAATTGTAAAAAATAAAATACGAGGAAGGCGGTGGGGTCAGTTGAGTAAACGAGTAGAGAAAGCGTGTACTTTTTATATCTGAAATAATGTGAACACACATGAGTGTAGTGAGGTTAATTATTCTAATCAATATTTCCTCTTCGTACCACGTCAATCATTTTATTTGCTGAAACAACTTGAAGCTTTTTGTCCCCAGTGCATCGTCGAGAGGCAAGTTGAGTCAAACTGTATTAATCGCTCGTTACAACATGTATGGCAGTTCGATGTGTTGAAACTCTTTTATTCCTTCGACACACGTGAGATTTTAATATAAAGCTTATTCTTGCTAAGCAATCTTGCAACGCCGTTTAATTTTAGGGCCTCAGTGCTTTGAGAACGTCTGTGCAAGGTATGTGCTTGTGTTAGGTCTTTGTCTCTGCTTGGTCTATGCATGTGTAAGATCAGTCTTTGTCTGGTCTATGTTTATGCTAGGTATATGTATGTGCTTGGACAGTAGAGAGCTATGCATATACAAGGTAAACGTCTGTGCTTGGACAGTAGAGAGCTACGCATATGCAAAGTATATGTCTGTGCTTGGATAGTAGAGAGCTGCGCATATGCAAAGTATACGTCTGTACTTGGATAGTAGAGAGCTAGGCATATGCAAAGTATATGTCTGTGCTTGGATAGTAGAGAGCTAGGCATATGCAAAGTATATGTCTGTGCTTGGATAGTAGAGAGCTACGCATATGCAAAGTATATGTCTGTGCTTGGATAGTAGTGAGCTGCGCATATGCAAAGTATACGTCTGTGCTTTGTCTACGTATATGCTAACTTTACATTTGTGATACAGGTATATTGTTTCGAACTATTGAAAGAGTATCCATTGCCGCTAATTTCTAATTGATTTATTTAATTAAATACTCTACTATGAGGACATGGTACCGCGATAGCTCAGCGTTTAGTGAACTGGGAAAGAAAGAACAAGAGGTTGGGTTCGATCCTGATCGACGGCTTCCGGGTTCACCCAGCCTTAAATTGGTACCGGATTTTTTCTGGAAAAGTAAAGTGACACAGGCATAATACTGACCACATTACCTAACTAATCATGTGCCGAAGGTCTGTAAAAATTATGGTCATCAACACCATATTCCCTAAACGCCACGTGGCGTGACGGGACTCTTTACTCACTTTTTACTATGAATACATAACTATAATTTCCTGCAGCAAATATCTAAAGGCTCGCACGTGTAGTGTCTCTATTGCTCGTTGGTTACACACAGTCTCTCTTACACATTATACATGTGATCCTTTTCCTTTTCTCCCTTGACCCCGGACCTACAAAGAAAACAATGACTGGCACGTCTTGTGGCGTTTAGTAAGATTGTGAGCGAAATTCCTTCAACTAGCTAGGCCATGGATATCCTTCGCAGCATGCTTCATACCTGGTCCATGCTATTCTACAGCTGATCTACCTGCATTTCTCTCGCCTCTGTACTTCTTTGTAAGACAATTCTTTTCCTTGTTTTCAAGTTTCCTCTGAGCAGTTCCCTATGCAAGCTTAATCTTCTTCTTCTTTTTTTCTCTTTTCACCGATACCTAAAATATGTCGTGGTTTATATCATTTGTCGTTCTTGAGCTGCTCGAATTGTCTGAATTAGTGACTTTCCTTTGTTGTTACATGTCTCTATCACTGCATCTATTCATCCTCTTCTGGGTCTTCCTCTTGGTCTTTTTCCATGCATTCTTGAGAAGAACGCCCTTGATGGTGATTGGTGAGGATTCATTCTGACCAGGTGGCCAAACCATTTAAGTTGTTGCTGTTCTATATATTCTTGGCAGGGTTTTGTTCCTACCATTTTTCTTATGGTTTCATTTGGTATTCTATCTCCTCTTGTGTTGTTTGCTACTTTTCTCAAGCATCGCATCTCACATGTATTGATCTTTCTTAATTGTGATTTAGAAAGAGTCTATGTTTGACTTTCATAGCACAAAGTTGGTATGAAAATGCTATTTGCCATTTGTTGCAAGCTTTATCGTCTACCTCTAATAAAAGGGGAACGACTTCAACCTGCGGTCATAATATGAGGGTCGGCGCGTCATCATCTGTCCAAGACCCGGCAGTTCTACCTCCTCGTGGTCTCCTCCAGTATCAATCTGCATCAAATCAGGCTAGCTAACAGAAGTTAGGACCGCCGTGGTCCCTGTGTGGTAGCTCTTACTGATATGGAAGTCCTAGTGTCGCAGTACCTGTAGGCTGCACTAGGAGTTTTCCGTCAGTCTAGGACTAGACAAACAAACCCAGTAGGGACCTCGGTAGACTAGTTGGGAAAACCACCCGCCTGGGCTACCGACGTACGGACAAGGCATGTTCCATTCCCGCTGGAAGCAGTGTGAATTGTACACGTGGTTGGGAAAAAAATGCACCCGCGGTCGATCCAGCCGCTGGTAGAAATAGGCACCAGGGTATTACTCTGGGAAGATGAGGAATGCCGCCTCGGATCGTGAGTTTCGATGCTTGAAGCGGCACTATCCAGAAGTCTCCGAACATTTCTGGATAGGCGGCCGAGCACATTTGGGTGAAAACTCGCGTACTAATTCGCCGATTCAAGTCTCGTACTTTACCTTTACCTTTACCCAGCAAAAGTTAGGTCAAGAAAAACATTAAGACCCGCCACATCAATGAGTAAAAGGGCACCCTGCCAGCATCATCTCGTGGCATTGCGTCAACTCAACTCAAACCCTAACCACATCGTGTTCATTTCTGATTGGCTGCATCACATGAGCGGCATTTATTGGTCATGAAATATGTTTCTTCAAACCAATCTAGTAGATGTTTGCTCTCAAGTTGCACGAAATATCAAACGACAGTTTTCTGTCATTCCCCAGTATCTGACATCAGCATTCCGTTACGAATCTTATGCCGCTTTCAGCCAAAATACTTTTGGACATTTTTAGCCAACATACAATTTGAACAGTTCTTGTAACCTTTCGTCTTCTAAACACTTGCATTACTTATCTTATTTCTTAAATCTCTGGTATAATCACACGGCAGCACATAACATAGCCTCACGCTACCTGTGTTACAATCTTCTCTTACTTGACTCTACTAACCCAACCGCACTTAACGATATAATTGTTTAGGTTCTCTGTTTAAGACCTTTATACTCTCCGTGAACAGAAGAGCCCTAAACTTATCGCGCTCATTATAAAACATCTGTTTGTTTCCATTCGTCTGAACCGACGCAAATCGTTTTCACTCATATTTTAATGTCAGGTGAGTTGTGTGAAAGGAAAAGCTCTGTGAATTTAGAAAGGCAAATGGTAAAAACCGAACCTGCATAGGCACTTGAGAAGTGCTTGTGCATGTCGTCTAGGAGATGAAATGACAAGTCTAGTCCTAAATATTTCACGGAAATTACCTGCAATTACCTGTTCACGAGTTTTAAAGACCGGAGACAGGTTTTTGCATGTGAAGCATGTTGAAAATATGAATAATGTGCTTCCACTAAAGTACACACACATGCTCTCTCACACACACACGCTCTCTCGCACACACACGATCGCACACTCACACATACACACACGCACGCACGCACGCTCGCACATACACCACACACATAAAAACATGGTAAAAGCACACCGCTCATTCTCACATGTCGCGTAATTGCTCATATTTCCGGCTTAGAGTTTACCTTATATTGTCTTTCATATTTTCTTGTCGGTCTTGTCATTACTCATTTGAATCTGAAACAAGTACTCCACTTTTAGCCTTTTAATTTGTTGTTGAATTAACTATTACTTTTTATAAGTAATTGTATATTTTTTTTAAATTAACATTTTATCTGTGCATCGTGTGTGCCATTTAGATATATTTCAATTGGGTGCTGTGAAGTGCGTGCACCGGGTGTAAAAAAAAATGGTGATAATAATTCAATTAATAATTGTGCTTTTGTTAAATTCTAAATAAGGATATTGTGGCTTATTTCATGTTGTGCATCCAATTAGAAATTTACATCAACAGATGGACCTACATAAATATCTATTGCAGCCTGTAGGAATTAGAGAAATGTTTAATAATAATTATTTAACTAACTAATTTGCTCCTTGTTTGGTTTATATATATATATATATATATATATATATATATATATATATATATATATATATAATATGGGCTGCGATAGCTCAGTGGTTAGTGTAGTGGACTACAAAGGACAACAGGTAGGGTTCGATCCCAACCGACGGCTTCCGGGTTCACACAGCCTTAAATGGGTACCGGATTTTTTTTCTGGTGAAGTAAAGCGGCACGGGCGTAATACCGACCACATTACCCCAAAAATCATGTGCTGAAGGTCTGTAAAATGTATGGTCACTAACACCATATTCCCTATACGCCACTTGGCGTGACTGTAGCTCTTTAATTACATATATATATATATATATATATATATATATATATATATATATATATTTATATATATGTATGTGTGTGTGTATATGTGTGTGTGTAATATGTTCATATTTATGTCGTCTTTATTCATTACCATCATCATCCTCATTGAGTACCGTCTCCGCATCGAAGGTTGGCTACCACGTAGCGCCATTCCACTCTGTCTCTTGCTTTGATAGTGCAAGTTATCATAGACTGACTCGTCTTCATTCAACTTCATGCATTTCATTCGCATTCTTCATTCAATTTATTTAAATAATTATTTTATACAAAACGTCTTAATATCTTACATTAGTTTTATTTTTTAAATTCAAATGTTCTGTGTGTATTTTTGTCTACCTCCAAAACTATTCCGGTCAAAACTATTCCTCAAAGAGACGAGTAATGAATAATCTCTTATTTTTAACATTTTGTTAAGTTATATATGGCCTTTGGTGATTGATAACATGCAATCAAGAATTGTCATATGTCTGATAATATACAAACACCTTCTACTGGATGGTGGTTTACTGAACAGTTTCTCCAGTGCTGACTCTGCAAATATTAGACAGACAGATCCGACCAGAGAATGAACAATATGTATTTCTGGTGTCTGTCCTCATCTCATTCGCTTTTTTCTTCTGATTTTAACACCATGTATTTCTTAAATGTTATGCCGTTCATAATAATTTGTTAAAAAATTTCCTTGTGTTAGATCTGACGGCGTCACAATTTACCAGTTTCTTTTGCTGATAGCGTTATCAACATCATCATCATAAAGTACCATGCCTGCTGGCGTAGTGATATCTCACCACAACTTTCGACCTCGACAGTCATTTATCATTTCTATTGTTGTTCTTCTGCCAAGTCATTCTCTTAAGCTGTCTGATATATTTTCTCATTGCTTCCCTCTATCTTCTCGTCCCTCAATTTTCCCAGTTGTCACAATATATTCCAGCTGTTTCCTTCTTTGGCCTTCTACACGGCCAAAAAAAAGGATGATTTTGATTGTTTCTTCCTAATATTGGAAATTAGCTGTCATTTTGCTTTGGCCTCTTTCAGAACGTTCTCATTTCACTTCTTAGCTGTCCATGTTCTTGACATTCCCAACTCTCAACACTCTTCTGTAAAACCACATTTATACAGAATCCATTAGTTTTCTTGCCTGTTGTCCTATTGTCCATGATACACGTCTATATATTAAGACTGGTTTTACATAACATTTAGGAACTCTTTTTCTTGTTTCCATTGTAAAAAGTATTTTGCACAGTATCTTCCTCATTTTTTTAAAGCTGCTTTAGCCTGAGCTATTCTACATCTCACCTCTGCTGATAGCGTTAAACATTGAGATAGTATTTCCAAATCGTTTCTTCAATTGAAGTCAAAATTAGCTGTAGGACTTCTCTACACTGACAAAAACTAATAACTACGTCAATGGGATGATCATTTTGTGAGGTTCAATTAAGATCATTGTGTGTAAAGTTGATGAATAAAGATTGCATGTTTGACTAAGTCAATGAGAGTTTCAACACGTTGATCTAACAAAGCGATACATATATTTGATGTTCTAATAGATGAACCTATAATTTTGTGACATCATTTTATCAGTGATAGTTTGGTGAATTTCATTAGACCAACAACAAATATGCGATTTTACAGATTAATGGCAGTTGTATGATATCTCCTCACACCAATGACAGTTTCCTCATATTCATTTAGATAAATTTATGGACTTGTTCTATATACAAAGTGGGTGGGGACCTGATGACTAAATTAAACTACTTTAATCAATGACAGTTTTGTTACACTTCATTGGATAGTTTTATGATATTTAATTCGATCAATGTCGGCTTTGTATTACTTCTGTCGAATCAAGACAATTCTGTGATATTTTATTAGATCATATAGGACATATTATTATAAACAACAGTCCAATGCCTTCTTAAAAGACAAATAGAAAATTGATTATCTTTCGGATAAGATAATTCAAAGAAGTTTATTTTATATTTCCATTATGTTAAAAAGTTACGGTTTCCTTCAAGCCTTGCTAGGCGTAGGGGGAATATTGTGTTAGTGACCATATTTTTCTATGACCATAGCACATTTGTGGGTAATGTAGTCGGTATCACGCCGGGGCGCCTTTACCTCCCAGAAAAATGTATGGTACCCATCTGTAGAGGCTGGGTGAACCCCGGAGCCTTGTCAATCCGAAAAACAATCTGCCACTGCTGGGTTTCGAACCCGGACCCTTTTGGCCAGGTGGCAAGCAGACTAACCACTGAGCCACCGAGGCTCCTTATTATTATTATGTTAGGTGACCTGTTCATAAGTGAAGTGACATTTTATTAATAATCTCACATTTAATTCAATGCCAGACAGCTCGTTTAGACAACATCTTATCAGTGCAAAGAAAATAAAATGGTGGTATTAATGAATACTAGCCAAAATATTGTTTTTTCTTATGTGTCATGTTTTCTCAGAAGCTTTGTTCTCACTCAGTTCGCGTATTTGCGGATTGTGTTGCACTGCACTTAATGTCTTGTTTTCTATAGTGTCTGTCTTCAGCGCAGATTTATTTGAAACTGCTTCACTGCAACTGACTTTTATTTTTGTTGTTTTCTTGTGATCGCCAGCTTTATAACCCTAACACAATCCCTAGAGACTTAATTTTGTGTGAATATTACTTCACACCGGCATTAGTGTTCTCCCTCGTCAAACAGGCAGACTTTCTCTCACTTAAGAGGCACTCATGAGTTTCTAATCGTCAAGAGTTAGGAGTAGATTTTATTCTATTAATTTTGCAGGGGCATTGATACTTTTTGGTCTACTCTTTTTCTATATCCAACCGTCAAGGATCCTTTAACGTGCGTAGAGTGCACACGAGACATCCTGTTTTCGTCATTATCTAAGACAACTGGGACAATTGAGGGACGATTAAATAGAGGCAAGCAAAGAGAGAAGATTCCGGACATCCTAAGAGAATGGCTTGGCAGAAGGTCAATAACAGAAATTATAAATAACTGTTGAGATCGAAAGTTGTGGAGAGACATGATCACCATCACAGGAAGGTATGATACTTGATGATGATGATCTGAGAGGGCTAAACACAGGATCTCGCCACACAGATATCGAGGGTAAAGCAACGAAGAAATAACAGGCTTCAAGGGAACAACTCTCACTGTAAAGTAAAGTAAAGTAAAGTAAAGTAAAGTAAAGTAAAGTAAAGTAAAGTAAAGTAAAGTACGAGACTTAAACCGGCGTCTTAAACATGCGAGTTTCCACCCATATGTGCTCGACCGCCTATCCAAAAATGTTCGGAGATTTCTGGATAGTGTCGCTTCAAGCATCGAAACTCACGATGCAATGCGACATTCCTCACCAAAAATGGCCGCTATCAGGGACAAAATGAAATAAGAAGAAAATCTACCCACACACTCTCGACATAAAAACATAAATAAGAGTACATCTGTGAAGTCGAAAAACATTTGTCTACATGGCAGCAGACACCTGAGTACACGGCTGGCGGTGTGAAAAACAAGGAAAAAGTGATATTCAAGCAAAGTGCAATCCACTGGGTCTTCACAAGAGCTAAAGGTGGCGTGCACAAACAAAAAGCAATAAAACAATTCACAAAGTGATTTTTTTTGTGGAAAGAGAATTATTTAGTATTACCCAAAACAAAATTTGGAAGATGCGAATAAACAACATATATAATATAGACACATGATCATTTGAAGATTTTGTAGAAAAAACGAGGTGCTTGGACACATGGCTCTATTTGACTCTATTAAACAACAAAACACAACAAATACAAAGAGAGAGCTGTACTACATAATGTTCGTGTAGTAGTCTAGTATGTTATAAACGTTAAACAATAATAACTAGAACATATAAAGAAAAGAAATTGTTTTTTAAAGCGAGAATGGACTGAGAAGAATTATGAACGTGAAAAGAAGATTCGTATTCAGGAATCATATAATTAAATCTAGTTTCAGACAAGCATGAAAAAAGAATACAGACCTAGTTGCAATGGATCAATACAATATATAAGCCATCATAATTATCAACAAGCATGACACTCAGCACAGACGTTGAGTCGAATTATACCGGCAAGATGAAAGAAGCGGTGCTTCACCAAAATAAGGTAAATTAGTATAAGATCCCATTAAGTTATGGAAATTAGGCCATAATTAACAATTTCTTAGCATATTTTTAATAAAGTAATTTATTTGCGTATTTTAGACGGCCACTCAACTTCATCTTTTTCATTAATTTTCTTCCTATTCTCCCTCGTTTAGTTTCTTGTCCTCAGTAGAATACACACAATTTCGATCCACTATTTATTATTTAATAGACACTAGGTGATAATCACTACCTCATAGTTTATCTGTAGCGTTACTTTCTTGGGCCAGAATTCGGTTCTTATTTCTCTGTGCAGTTCACATTTTGAAGAATTGGTTTAAATTCCCTCTTCATTTTTAGTCCTCGATACACAATGATATAATGGTACTGTAGCTGCCTGATGATTATCAATGGAGGCAACGATATTCCATGTTGAAATGCTGAGCATGTTGTATAGTTTGTAATCGCCACATTCCCATTTCTGGGGATATCCGTGATCAGTCCGAGATTTTTCGTCTTCAGGTGAGACGATCTTCTTGCCCTTTGAGGTACAATCTACTCAATAACCTGTTTCCAAATCCTAATTGAAAGTTACTTAACAGAATGAAACAAAATTGTGTTCAATATGCGGGCTACTACAAATAGTACAGCTTTCTAACAATTGTTAATCTGACTCGCAATAAGACTACGAATGTTGTTTATACATAGCCTCTGTTTACTATAATGAATGAAGCTGAAATCACTTGCACAACAATGGGCCGGTGGTTATTATTAACGAATTATTTCAGTGTAGGAGGTATGTTTACAGCACTCGGAAAAAATCACAAATAATCAACAATAGTGAAAAAACAAAGAACAATACATGGTCCGAAGCAAGATCGAACCCGTACTCTTGGCACGCTGCTTTTCCACAAGAAACCAAACGCTAGTGCACACGCTTCTCGTGGTAAGGCGCTGTACGAAGTAGTGCGGTCAGAAGTTTCCTCTATAATATTCATTTATTATTATCTGTCTCTGGTGGTTGTTAAGCTTTAAGGAGAAGAGACGAATTTTGATCCCGCTTTAGTCATTAAATAGGTGTGGGATTTTACTGGGAACAGTGTACACCAGTAGCGTAATGCTGACCGGTAAATCCAAATATGTGTCTTTGGCTTAAAAAACAATTATAGACACTGATGCATCTCGACGGGGCGTGACGGCGATTTTCTTCTTCAAATACTTATGACACAGACATCATGCGGATTGTTGTTGCAACTTTCTAGTTACATACACACACGACCTGTTACAAAACCATTCTAGTCTATCGTGCTTGATTTCCAATAATCAAAGCTTCCGAATAGGGAACAAAGAGACAATAACAATATAACACAGAGTAAAATTACACGAACAATCTCAGCTTTACACTCCTTAGTCCAGCCAGTTGATAAAAATGTATATCTAAATGGAAACGTTGGAGGGGGGGGGGAGGTATGTAAATAACAGAAGAGAAGATACTGACGTTCTACCCTATAAATAATTTGTCATAGTAGGTGTATGAGAGATTAAAGTATGCCACGAAACATCATTTACCTTATAAAGGTCTATTGATGACATTTTAGTATTATTGATCAAGTACTTTCTAAAGAAAATGTATTCAGTGAACGAATTTTCACAAAACTTTCCACTTTCACGTAAATGCTGCGAAATGTGGAGGATTATAACTAAGGTGCCACTTTAAGATTTAAAAGAAAACAACTGTGACAAGTATATGAAAAAAACCATATGCAGCCTCTTTTTAACAAGTTCAGCATTGAAAAAATGCACATAAAAATATACACAAACACCAGTTATATTTAGACGCAATTAGCCAGGGGGTTTAAGTGACAACTGACATGTAGTGGGCCCAGCAGAGGAGACAAAAGAAAGAGGACGAAGGACAACGGCGGAAAACAATATATTCAGAGATGAATTGTTGAGGCCAGACCAAGCACACTCTTGAAATAATGATCATGACATGAGCGAGATAAAATAAACAACTGCTTTTGCTGTAACAAACCAGTCAGTGTCCGTGACTGGTTAAATACAAAAAGATCTTTCTTTTAGCACTCACCCGATTCCACCGGAAAGACTGAATGGTTCTCTTCAACATTAGATGTTAAAAACACGTTAATTAGGTGGTTCTCTTTCAACATTCGATGTTAAAAACACGTTAATTAGGTGTAGATGCGTTGTGTCGCTATTTGCAACAAGGATGTATAATTTACGACTTTTGACCCAAAACATCCGGCTTCAACGTTTGCATTTTGAAATATTGGGTTGCCTTTCCTATTCGATCCCTAATTCGCTTGGCCAGACTGGATAGTCTGTTTCCAGGAGCACCGCTAGGAGGTGGAGTAGGATTTTGTTCAACTTTGTTGCTCATCTGCCTTGACGCATACAGGAGAGTCGCTGCCTACATACAGCTCGTTTGCTCATATGTCTTGAGACATACAGTTAGCTGTGGGTCGATGACCACATACAGCCCTGTTGCTCACTTGTCTTGTGACATACAGTTAGCCGTGGGTCGATGACCACACACAGCTCAGTTGCTCTCTTGTCTTGAGACATACAATTAGCTGTGGGTCGATGACCCTATACAGCCCAGTTGCTCTCTTGTCTTGAGACATACAATTAGCTGTGGGTCGATGACCCTATACAGCCCAGTTGCTCACTTGTCTTGTGACACACAGTTAGCTGTGGGTCTCTGCCCACACACAGCCCAGTTGCTCACTTGTCTTGAGACATATAGTTAGCTTTGGCTGGCTGACCATATACAGGTCAGTTGCTGTATGAGCATCGTGGCCTCCAACTGTAATGGATGATAAGAGTATGTTTGTAATCATCTAATTGTGATGTTCTGTCCGTGGGAGCGATCAACACACTTAACCTGACAGCTGACTTCATGTGAGAGTCTGGAATCCTACTCTGATTGAGTCCTGATCGCAGACAGACAGTAATCATTTTATTTTAATAATCCTACTTCAGTGCTGTCCATCAAAATTTTATTTTGACCCTAAACTTAATAGAACTATTTCCCAAACAGGGAACACCAGAATGAGACGCGACCTGTAACAAATTCAAAACAAATGTAAATTGATCAGTGCCACTATGCTCTAGATGATATGACAATCAAGCAAAATTGATCCTGTTTTCAAGTAAGGGATATTGAGGAGAAACAGAGTGATCAAAATGCAATACATTTAAAATTTGTTTGGCGGAATTAAAATCTGGAAACGCAGGCTAGGCGCCTCACAGCAACAGAGCTGAAAGTTGTCATCGACTCATAGCTGATAGTTTATGCCATGATCAGTGAACCAGAATCATCCAGACTCTATTCCACCTCTTCACGGTGCATCTAGATACAGACTAACCAGTTTAGTTTCCCCAAGCGATAAATGATCGAATAGAGAAGGCAAATTTGTATTCACAAATACCATGCTGAAGTCGGACGTATTGGGCCGAAAGACGCAAATATCACAGATCTACTGCAAACCTGAATACAATGCATTTACGCCCACTTAACGTCCTTTTAATGGTAGATTATGATAAGGACCATTTATTCGTTAGTAGTCATCCAGTGACGTCAGAAAGTGGAACCTTGAAACGGACTTCATAAGAGATTATGAAATCCCAGTTTGAATGGGACATCATAGCAGAAGATATAACACATTAAACAAAATATATTTATCTGCATTCACCATCAATCTACATTTGGAAATTGCTTTTTATAAAAACCCACTAATGTAAAGATAATTAGGCAAAAATCGATTGACACCCATTCATGAAAGTGCTTTCTGCCAATAACTTCAACGGCTGATGATCACACAGCAAAAAGAATTGTTCAGGGCTATGATAAAATTAGAACAAAAACACAATTGTTTTATATAAGTTTTAATTATTGGAAAGGGCTGCCTCTGATCGTCTATCCTGGCGGTGCGGAGCTGTTGAGCTTATTGCACACAAAACTGAACAAAAAAGTGTATGAATGGCTTTATGCATATCCAATTCCTCGACAAGTCAAGCTAGTATTATTTCATTTTTCTCCTTTAGTCGGCGATTTTCCTAAGCTACATGCAGAAACAACAAATACACTGGTTTGCTCAGTTAGAAAGAATGTCGTGTGATTCATTACCACACAAAGGGTATATTTAAAGAGGAGAAGGGAGAAGAACAAGAGGCAGGTCCAGAGTAAAGTGGACAAACAACATCAAAGAAACGCTACCACAACATCAATTGGCAATGATTGATGCATCAAAAAGGGCGATAAATAGAACTGTGTGTCTTCGTCGCCCACCGAACAGGTACGAGAAGGAGTGAAGAAAGAAAGAAAGGAAGAAAGAAAGAAAGGAAGAAAGAAAGAAAGAAAGAAAAAAAAAAAGAAAGAAAGAAGGAAAGAAAGAGATCAGTATATCCATGTATTCAGGACCAGAGTAAAACTCTTGTGGACAGAAAATGTCACATAAATCATGTAGCGGGACATGCAGACAGAGGTCAGTGTGAGATACTCAGCTTGTGGTTGTTACAGACATCGACCTCCTCTTCTTCCTCTTTCCTTCCTCAACTGCCTTTCAGAGTCGAGGGAGAAGTCTGATGCTCTACCGACTGAGCTAACCGGGGCGACAACTTTGATAATTCAGGGCAAGATCATTTTAATCAAGTTAGAATAACATATGGCCCCATCACTTCCTCTGGCCTATGAAGAATACGACGTTAGCGTTGATATTTTGTAAAGGCCATGTCATAATTATGGATGCAACAGTCACTATCCCGTACCAGATAGAACTACTTCTCAAAGGAAAAAACTCTGGTACCTATTTTCAGCAGTGGTTGGTTAAATCTTGAAATCGTGCCGGTAAAGAAAAGCCCTCATATTTGGGAAATGAACTCGTACCAACCGTAATCAGGCGAATGTGTTTGCTAGAGATGACAACTGGAAAGACTATTTAGGATGCAAGCACTCCTCTTGTTGGCTACCGAAACTTCAACATTTAAAAACGTCATAGACTTGACTACAGATGTCCAATACCTTTCACCATTAAGTACCGGGCCTTGCTGGGGTAGATGATCATGTCTCTCCACAACTTTCGATCTCGACAGTTCTTTATCATTTCTGTTGTTGACCTTCTGCCAAGCCATTCTCTTAAGCTGTCTGGTATCTTTGTGACCCCTCTCAGGCCCTTCTATGAGGTACGATGACGTATGATTTACGACCTTTGTCGTCTCCTTTGGGACCTTTTGAGATCACCTTTGCGTGTGCCTGCTACTTACACTTGTGCGGGCATACACTCTCGTGACTTTATTGAGAGACAGAACTTGGTGAGAGACTGAACTTTGTGTTTGCCTTTCTTTCTCAACAGTTTGTTCCGTTCGTCCCTTACGACCAACTTGAGAGACTTTCTGCGTGTTATACATAACAACAATTAACAACACATCGATAACACATTGACCATTGATCGACTGCCTTTATTTCTTCTTTTCTCACATCTTCTGTCATGACAATTGTTGTTTATCTATTAAATTTCTATCCTTTCATTCTCTATTATATTTATATACTATATTTATTCTATTCTAATCTTCCTATTCATGTTCGACACTAACTTTTGTAGGACCGTTCCCCATCGAACGTCCATCCCTACTCTATCTATTGCTGTTGCCTGCTGGCCCCTCCTTGTCAGAATTCTAATTGTTGCTATTACTAACTGTTCAGCCGTTCTTTGCTTGTTCCACTTTTAATCTCAAGCTATCTCCTTGGGCTTCCATTTCATGCTTTTGTCACTCGCTTATGTTGGACCGTTCCCCATCGAACGGCCCTCCCTACTCTATCTATGGCTGTTGCCGATTCCGTTACTTCTGTTAGACCAGTTCCTTAATTGTCTATCGCTGCTGACATTTGTTTTATACTCATCTGCTGATTGGACCTCTCTGCTTGTTCCTCCTTTTATCTCAAGCTGTCCTCTTGGGCTTGTATCCCAACTGTTCTCTGCTTATAGGCTTCTACTGTCGTTCTTACTTTACATGAATCTCAATTTTCCAACTGCTCTCTGCGGCTGCCGATCTCTAACTGAATTATATTACCCTCTCCTTTCCAACCGTCCAGCAAACTACGTCATCCTATTTTTCTACGTCATCTCTTTTCCACGTCACTTCTCTCTTTATGCGCACCGTATTGCATCAATTTTGCCTCTACCTCCTTTGGTGCGCAATTCTCTTCTACATCTTTTCTCTTTGCTTCCCTCTATCTCTTCATCCCTCAATTTTCCCAGTTGTTATAATATATTCCAGCTGTTCCCTTCTCAATGCATGGCACAAAAATTATGATTGTTTCTTTCTAATTTTGGAAGACCAACACCAATTTGACAATGATATTTTAGATGCCTTACTATGTAAATAAATATAAAAAAACTATCTAATATCATATCCAATTCCTAGTATCTGCCAGACGATTAGTGAGACACTGGAATTAAAGATCTTTTATCTATGCTGACGCCGTAAAGTGTCCAGGTTTGTATTTTCTTATTTGAAAACCCCAAACCGACCAGCGTCTGGCCGCCGTTTTCTCATTAATAAACGATCAGTTTAGTTTCTTTATCTTTCTGGTTGATGAACGATCAGTTTAATTTCTTTATCTTTCTGTTTGATGAACGATCAGTTTAGTTTCTTTATCTTTCTGTTTGATGAACGATCAGTTTAGTTTCTTTATCTTTCTGTTTGATGAACGATCAGTTTAGTTTCTTTATCTTTCTGTTTGATGAACGATCAGTTTAGTTTCTTTATCTTTCTGGTTGATGAACGATCAGTTTAGTTTCTTTATTTTTCTGTTCGATGAGCAATCAGTTTACTTTCTTTATTTTTCTGGCTGATGAACGATCCGTTTAGTCTCTTTATCTTTCTCATTGATAAACGATCAGTTTAGGTTCTTTATGTTTCTGATTGATGAATGATCAATTGAATCTTTATATCTTTCATTTAACTAACGATCAATTTAATCTCGTTATCTTTCTAATTATTAAACGCTCATTTAGTCTCTACATTTATCTGATTGACAAACGATCAGTTTAGTCTCTTTATCTTTCTAAGTGACAAGCAATCAGTTTAGTTTCTTGTTCATTTGAGTAACACGCACGTATAAAGTATTTTAAAAAAGTAAAGTACCCCCGTCACGCCAAGTGGCGTATAGGGAATATGATGTTAGTGACAATAAATTTTACAGACCTTCGGCACATGATTTTTGGGGTAATGTGGTCGGTATTACGCCCATGCCGCTTTACATTCACAGAAAAAAATCCGGTACCCATTAAAGGCCGGGTGAACCAGGAGCCGTCGATTGGGATTGAACCCTACATCTTGTCCTTTGTAGTCCAGTTCACTAACCACTGAACTATCGCGGCTCCCACGTATAAAGTATGCTTGCTACTTAAGCTGTACGTGCAGGTGTGATAGACGAAGCTCAATGTTTAACTATTCTTGATGTTACTGTTACATTAAAAGGCGAAAACTACAACTGACCTGGCAACACGATAACAACAATTATAATATTGATTGAGAATCGTGCTATAAAAAAAATTAAAAAAAAAAACATTTGTAAACGTAACATTCATCATCATCATGTCTCCGCAACGAAGGTTGGCTACCATGGAGCGCCATTCTGCTCTATCTCTTGCTTTGATGGTGCAGGTTGTCATCGGTTGATTTGTCCATCTTTTGATGTTACTCGTCCATGTTAATCTTGGTCTGCCTCTACCTCTTTTACCTTGTATTTTCCCCTCCAGGATCACTTTCAGTAGGCTGTTGTGTCTTTTAAAATGGCCCAAGAATCGCATTTGTCTTGTTCTAATTGTGTTCAGAAGTTCTCTTTTCATTTTTAGTTGTTTTAAGACTTCATCGTTTGTTTTCTTTTCCTTCCATCCAATTCTACCTATTCTTCTATATATCCACATTTCAAAGGCTTCAATTCTCTGTTCTGTTTTCTTGTCTAATGTCCATGTTTCAGCACCATATAGGAATATTGAGAAGATGTAACATTTTGCTATTCTTAGTTTTAGCTCTGGTGTTATTTGTTTTGATGTTAGTATGTCCTTCATGACATTAAAATTACTTTTTGCCATTCCTATTCTTTTGTTTATTTCAGTTGTACATTTTCCATCACTGGTTATAGTATAGTAGTTATATAAACGTAGCATTAGAGTATCTAATATGAACTAAAGGGACTGGACAGAGATCGCTAACAACAGATCCAGCCTAAGACAGGCAGTAACCACTAACCTGAAGGAGATAGGTGAATTGGAGAAAACTGGTCGATTTTAGATGTGTATACAAGGAGGAATCTGTGGCAAGATTCTTGCAGGGACATTGAATTGTTTTCTCTATTGGTACTATAAACTGATAGGATCCGTAATTACTAGTTAGTTAGTTAGTTAGTGATTGAGATAGTTAGTTAGTGATTGAGATAGTTAGTTAGTGATTGAGATAGTTAGTTAGTGATTGAGATAGTTAGTTAGTTAGCTAATTAGCTAGTTAGTTAGTTAGTGATTTAGATAGTTAGTGATTGAGATAGTTAGTTAGTTAGTTAGTTAGTTAGTGATTGAGATAGTTAGTTAGTTAGTTAGTGATTGAGATAGTTAGTTAGTTAGTTAGTTAGTTAGTTAGTTAGTTAGTTAGTTAGTTAGTTAGTGATTGAGATAATTAGTTAGTGATTGAGATAGTTTGTTAGTTAGTTATGTAGTTAGCTAGTCAATTAGTCAGTTAGTTAGTCAGTCAGTCTGTTAGTCAGTTAGTTTAGTTGGTTGGTTGGTTGGTTGGTTGGTTGGTTGGTTGGTTGGTTGGTTGGTTGGTTAGTTTCGGGTCGAAAACAGCACATAGAACAGAAACAATAATTCTCCATATGTGATTCACTGCCAGGTGTTGTTTTGTCCTTAAGCCAATAGTTGAGCCCTCTATAATAATTGTTCTCCATAGAGTTTCCTTTGGTCTTCCCTGTTCTCTTGTACCGCCCGGTGTCCACGTAAATGGGTAGCGTGGAGTCTCCTTCTTGTGTCAGTTCTGATCATATGACCGATGTATTTGCAGCGTCTTCTAAGTTTATAGCTTGATACGTCTTCTTGTTTGTTTTCTTTTCTTACAGCCTCATTTGGCGTCAGATAGCTTCAATTAATGTTTAACAGTTTTTGGTGGCATTTTTTGTCAAAGGCTATTTGTATCTTTTCAAGAGCGGCTAATTATTTCAGAGGAGGAGGTATGTTTACTGAACTCGGAAAAAAAATCACTAATAATTAACAACAGAAAAAAAAAAAAACAAAGAGCAATATATGATCCGAAACATGATCAAACCCGTACTCCTTGGCACAGCGCCTCGCCACGAGAAATCAAACGCTAGATCTTTTCAAGTTCTTGAGTGGATTTCAAGCGCCCGCGTCCAAACGTTAGAATATGTATCACACAAGAGTTGAACAGTCTTGGTGCTTGCTAAGTATTTTATCTCCAAATAATTGTAAATTTGTTCAAGGCACTTAAAACCAACGCCATAAGGGAAATAATATCATCTTTGTGTTTCCATCCAGCGACAGTTTGCTCCCTTGATAGGTGAAGTGAGTGAGTTTCTGTAAAGTGATGCAATTAATGTGTTTTCTTTGGCGTCTTAGTCGACTACAAATAGTCATAATATGACAATAACCGATGCTCAAACTGATCATCTTGCTGGAAGTTCTTATCTATTTCTTTATACACACACTCATCTTCTTATTGGATTCTGAGTGATTTGTACCTTAGACTTCTTTCTTCAGGTTTTTATGACTCAATCAGCCAGTTCAAAGTCTTTTAAGTGTTTTTTTTTTTTTTTGTTACAAAGAGCTCTCGTTGCAGAAATAACAGAGGCAGATTTCAAGCGCGTGATATTAAAGGAGAGTTCTTGATATTACCCCACTCCCTACCCAAATTTTCATTGCAGTCAATTTTTTTTCCATACACCCCCTTCCCCACAATTCATATCTTTCTTATCGGGTTTCTCTGCTGACAACCCATTTTGCTACACACCCCCATTTTTATTTCCACTGTTTCAAGAATCTCGCTAGTTTCCAACAACCTTCACCCTTTTCTCCACGTTTATTTGAGTAGATATTCCATGAAACCCCTTCTGACCCCCTCAATCTCCCACCGTTTATCACTCTTTTCTTCACATTTCGAACCTCTACCCCACCGCGACGATCCGCCGCCTACTATCTTTTATTTCCTCCTTTTCCCATATTAAATTAACATTTGTCTCAGATTCAGCCAAGGTTAGTTCCTTACCAGCTCTACTTCATCCAACCTTTTTTTTCTCCGAACATTTTTGACAACGTACCTAATGCGCCCCAGTTTCCACCTTCCCCTCTCAGTGGCCACTATTGTTAAGACCTCTATAGTTTCACGTTACATTTTGTCTGCTGGCTGCTGTTTGTTATCCGTGATCATCAAATACTTCCCAATCTCACATTCGCGTCGTCTGGACTGGCATTTGAGACATTCTGTACACAACCTGAGAACGTGTGGTTGGCCTAGCGATGAAGTTGTCCTGGTTTATTTTATATCTGAAACTTCTAGGTTGGGGGTCAAGGTAAAGAAATGCCAAAAAATTGCTAACAATAGCGAAGGAAAATTGAAAAAAAAAATAGAAAAAATGGTATGGTAAAAGCTTTACGTGATTAGTAGACGACACAGATTTGAACGACGTTTCGGCTCAATAGGCCTTCAGCAGGAACAAACAAATAACACGCACACACAGATATGTAAGTAAATAAAATTAATCCTACTACTTTATTTACTTACATATCTGTGTGTGCGTGTTGTTTGTTGTAGACTGAAAAAAAAACATCCATTGGTCCATAAATACAACACTACAGACAAAACTATTCGGACCAATGCAAAAAGTACAAAGGACAGTAACATTTATACAGGAAACGACGTTGCAGATATAGACAATACTTCAGTCGAACGAAAAATAGATAGATCGCCAACAAACATGGTAACACCTATATTTGATCGTGGGGGACTGGTTGGTCTCGAGGCAAGACGCCGGCCTCGAGACAGAGAGGTTGTGGGTTCAAATCCCGGTTGGGATTTTCATTTATGATTTCTCTCTGCGGCAACCACCACTGGTCTCAGCAGCGAGGCCCGGCTTGAAACGTCAATTACTCATGAACGAAAAAAAATATGAGTACCTCCGAAGTCGGAGTTATCTGCTCGTGTGGCGAGGGACCCCTGTGCACACGACTGCCACCAGGTAAAAACGGATTAACACGCAAAATTCAGTTCCTAGTCTCTAGGGACTTCGTCAGAGGTAAAAGCTAACGAACGAAAACCAAACAAAATATTTGATTGTTGGCATTAGCCAAGTCTGACCGTCTCTTCCATCACCTCTATATATCTTTTTCTGACATTCAATCGATGACGATTAAAGCAATGGATAGTCATCATCATCATCATCATCCTCCTTTAACAGGACGTTACGTGGGCGTAGATACTTAATGTTGTGGTTTACAGCTTGGAGTTGCATGTGCGCTTTCGGCCCAACATATCTAACTTCAGCACATCATTTTGGATAGCCGGGTTGACTTCCTTCTTCAATCCCTACTCGCTTGGACAGACTGGATAAGGAGTACCACTAGGAAAGGTAGCTGAGTCCCTATCAGCTCTATTGATTACTGATCCTGATAACTGCTGTCAGTTGTAGGTCCGGACCCAGCTCATTTGCTGGATGGAGGTCTTGGCTTCCATCGATGACTTATGAATTCTAAAACACAGAATGCATATTTTACTTTCTGTTGTAAAATATATTGTATATTAATATTTTAATAGTTGGAAGTAAAGTAAAGTAAAGTAAAGTAAAGTAAAGTAAAGTAAAGTAAAGTAAAGTAAAGAGCCTCGTCATGCCAAGTGGCATATAGGGAATATGGTATTAGTGTCCATAATTTAAATAGACCTTCGGCACATGACTTTTGGGGTAATGTGGTCGGAATTACGCCCGTGCCGCTTTACTTTCCCGGAAAAAAAAATCTGGTACCCATTTAAGGCTACCCGGAAACCGTCGATTAGGATCTAACCCGAACTCTTGTCCTTTGTGGTCCAGTTCACCAACCCCTGAGCTACCGCGTCTCCCTTAATAGTAGTACAGCTTCACTAATGTACACCTCTAATATATCTCCACTTGTTGGAGAGTATCATGTGTAACCCACAAGCCTAAGCAGGATGGTAGCATTGCTACTATAAGAGTCTCCCACATTGAACAGGGGAAATGACTGGGACCAAATAAAGAACAAAAATTCATACACGTTGAAATTACTTACACTGAGCTATATACCCAAAACAAACAGTGCAACATAATTCGCACTACGTTGGCGTCGCAATGATGTAAGAGATGTTACATTGAGACTGACGCGTACTTAGAGTACGCAGAAACAGACAACATGCAATAAAAACCTCAAAAGTGTAAGATTATAACTATACAACCTACATTTGTTTACAGTCTGTTGCTACTGCGTGTCAAAAGTGTTCACTGTTTAATTTGTCCCATTATTTTCTTCAGAAATGCTATATTTTGTTCGATCCACATAATATTGTCAACAGAAACACGCGTGTAACACGTAAGAATTATTGGCGTCCTTACCTTATTAAAAGCATGTTATCACTTGACCTATAAGACCGAGATAGACCACTCAGGCATGTCGTGGTCACGTGTGAACGTCATTAGTTGTCACAACCAGGGATTTTTTTTCATCGTCAGTACTCACACGTGCTCGGTTCGTGATTGAAAAGTCGTTGTTTGTTCTAGAAATTCCCTCTCTCTTTCTCTCCCTTACTCTTTCATTCATCTACGATCGAATGCGATGTTATGGGTTTATTCGCGGCTGTCAGCATTCGCTTGTTCAAAAGAAACACAAAATTGATTTTCATCAAATTAAGCTTGTATGTTTCTCAAATTATTCGCGGTCTTGTTTTAAATTAGTAAAACAGTGCCATAGTACACTGCGTTATAAAAGCCTGGAATCTATTTTAAATTGAGTGGAAATGTGATTAATAATGTCTATCTGTGCCTTCTAAGACAGAGAAAAAGATGGAGTAGGATAGGTATTATACAAATAAGAGCCTGGAGTACAAGTATCTAGTATCAAGTATCTAGTATCTAGTTAGAAAACTTAGTGAGCCAAGTTTAACTATATTTCTGGAAAGGAAAAGTGACTAAATAATTCATTCAATAGATTAGAATGTGCTTGACAGATACTCTTCAGAATTGAGGAAACCTTTGCAATGATAAGAATTCACAGAATAGTGGTTTAATGATTATTTCTTTCATCGTTTGGGATAAAAAAGGTAGCAAAATCGAATGACATAATTTTTTTATTTGCGTGTGTGTGTGGCAGTATAAATGATTCATCCTTATCATAATCACCAAATGTTTTCTTCATATCGAAGTCCCTTGTTTCACAATACTTGAGGTTTTCTTTCTTTTCTTCTTGAGATCGCCCAATGACTACTACCACAGTCTCTTACTCTATGTCGCACCTGTGTCCGCCGGCCTGATTTGTCTTTTTGCCTGATTTGTAAAGTACCCCCGTCACGTCAAGTTGCGTGCCGTATAGGGAATATGGTGTTAGTGACCATACATTTTTCAGACATTCAGCACATGATTTGTGGGGTAATGTGGTCGGTATTACGCCCGTGCCGCTTTACTTTCCCAGAAAAATAATCCAGTATCCATTTTAATGCTGTGTGAACCCGGAAGGCATCGATTGGAATCGAACCCTCCCTTTTGATTTGTGTTTAGACTTCATAAATATTTCAATTCCTCTACTTGTTTTAATTGTCTGCCGTCTATAGTTATGTTGGTGTTCAGTTTCACTTTTGCGATATTCTCTCTCTCTCTCTCTCTCTCTCTCTCTCTCTCTCTGCGATCAGGGCTCAATCAGAGTAGGATTCCAGACTCTCACATGAAGACAGCTGTCTGTTTAAGTGAATTGACATCATAATTAAGTCAATTAGAGTGTTAGATCCACACTGCCTGAATACCTGTTAAAACGTTGCACTGTGTTCTGCGGCCAGTGGCCCAGTGCATCCGATTTCAGCTAGCATTTTTTTCAGGTTTGCTTTCCTTCCATATTCATGACTTCTAGTTTGTTTATGTTGATTGTCATCGTGTTTTGTGTGCCTATGCTGTTACAGTCTACAGTTCAGTCGTTGCTTGACCAAGCTCCGGACCAGAGAGAAGTGACTTATTTTATTTTTTTTTATATTTTCTAGCATGTTATCGCCATGTAGTTAGATTTCTGTGTATATCCATCTATATTTTTGTTTGTTGTTTATTGATTCATCTGAATCCCTATTTGGCCGAAATGTCGCTCTACTTTTGTTTTGTTTCTCACCTAGGTATAGCTGTTACCATACTATTTTTTCATTTAAAAAAAGCCACTGAGCTAACCGAAAAATTGATATCTGAAAAATTGATGGATAATTTTTCGGTTAGCTCAGTGGCAGTGTTCCCTAACGTTCGGCTTCTCGTGGCTAGGCGCAGTGCCAGGGAGTACCGGTTCGATCCTGCTTCGGACCATATATTGTTCTTCGTTTTTTTCTGTTGTTGTTTGTCTGTCAATTTTTCCGAGTGCTAACACATACTTCTTTGTTTTATTATTCCATATTATCGCCTCGGAAGTTCCCTATATAATAATATTTATTTATTATTATTTGTATCCAGTATATAACCACTGGAAACTACTATTTGTTCTGTTTCGTCCAAAAATGTTTGTCTGCAACACAAGTATTCAGCCCTACTGGGAGATACTTGCATTAATAGGAAAGTACAAATATACAATTTATTTCCGGTCTGTGATCGTTACCCTATGCTATAGTCATTGAGAACGCCTTCGTGTAGGACACTGCTACAATAGCTAATTTTTTAGTTAGCTGCGTGGCAGTGTGCCAAGCGTTCGGCTTCTCGTGGCAAGGCGTGGTGCCAGGGAGTACGGGTTCGATCCCGCTTCGGACCATATATTGTTCTTCGTTTTTTTTCTGTTGTTGTTTGTCTGTCAAATTTTTCCGAGTGCTAACACATACTTCTTTGTTCTATTATTTCATATAAAACATAAACAGTATGTTATGAAAGTGGCGTCAATGTGTGACACAGATAAAGATCATGCAATTTGTCATTAAAGTCAATATTTCTTCTATCAATGATATTTTAGTCATTAATGCTCGTAATAAAAAGATCACAGGTTGGCAAATCTGAAAGTTTCGAAGGTTGCAACAGTCAAATTTCAACCACACTGATTTCTTTTTTAAAATTATGACTTACAGCTCCTTCTTATCACTGTGCTCAGCATGTGGATATTCCTGGACAGACAGATGAGCAAATCAACTAAAGTTTCAGTAACAAAAAAATAATGAGATTAAGCGCTTGCCATCTAAATAAAAACTATCTTTACGACACGTATTCCCATTGCTGATGTATGTCGGGGAGGGGGGGGGGGGGAGAGACTCACGACAGGACCAGAGGGATAAAAGCGGCTTGGTTACAGCAGTCGCCACCACGTGTGAGACTCCGAATTTTATTTTATTTCACCCCTGATAGAATAAATCTTTTCTGCATAACGCAGGTTTCTAACACCGTAGGAAACAGTGGACTTCGCCGCACGACCACACGCTCATTCCGCTAGCCATCGCTTTTATTATATATTCCCACATTTCAGTGACCTAAGGTACCATTTTTTTCTGTTGGATCGAATTGACAACTACCTTGGATTGAAACCACATTCACTGCATCACCAGGCCTTAGAGTTTATCATTTTGGCGTTGTCCTTTTGCGTTGTTCTCGTTTTCACTATATCGTAAATACGCTGCACATTATCATTAGACATGGAACACGTGCATCCAATGTCAGCATCTGTCTCCGACTGTTTCGTAAATTTCCCAACTGTTTCGCGTCCATCACCATAAATCTTGACTAGAGGTAGGGGTTCGTTCCTGATCGACGGCTATCAGGTTCACCCAACCTTAATTCGGAACGGATTTATTTCTGGGAAAGTGAAGCGGCACGGGCGTAATACAGACCATATTACCTCAAAAATCATGTGCTGAATGTCTCAAAGAAGGCAACACAAAAAGGGAACTCGTAAAAAACATCAGAAAGAAACAATCAACATTTTTCGGGCACATCATGAAAAGAGGAAAGTTGGAATACTTGGTTACAACCGGCAAAATAAAAGGAAAGAGAGACCGTGGACGCCAAAAAGAGAGCAAATACTGGATAGCTTGGTGTCTTGGCATGGAAAACAATCAACAACAGAACTGATACGATGCACTGTGGATAAAAGACTGTGGCAGGACATGATCGCCTACGCCAACCGGTATGGCACATGATGATAATGATGATGGTCTCTAAAAATTATGGTCACTAACACCATATATCCTATTCGCCACTTAGCGTGACGGGATCTTTACTTTACTTTCTACCTTCAAACTCTGACGAAGTCCTTTCAGACATGTGGACTTTTTCAAAGACTTAATTATGCCAGAAGAATCACCTTAGCACTCAGCCGAGAGTGTCTTGTATATCAGTTGATAGCCCTCGCCATACAGGCAGATATCTTCCGTCTTCAGAGTCACTCATATTTTTATTGTCAACAGTCCAACATTTTGAGCAGATTTTCTCCTAATCATTTTTCCCGGCCAGCGACCGTTTAGTCTCCTATTTTCGACTTAAAACTATTACAAAGTTATTTAAAATGTGCAAAGTGCACATGGGACGTCCTGTTTTTCTTTGGTCTATATGGGACAGAACTAAACGTTGAATCTCACAACCCAGAGAGCAGGGCGCGATGGTACCATTGATTTCAAGTGAAACATTTCCACTGCTTCTGGCAGGATCAAACCCAAGACCCACTCGACAAAAGGCTCACCTTGTGGTTGAAGGGCTTATGCGCCTCCGGAGTCCACTGGGCTATGCCAGACGGAGCCTAGCACCTGGCAAGGTCACAGAAGCTGGACAGGTCTTTGTGAGGGTATAGACAAAGGAGCCAAGAGTAGATTTAATCTTTTAAGTGAATACACAGAACCCACCGACGAGTGGTACACGCTCTCATCATCATCATCGAGTGCCATCTCCGCATCGAAGGTTGGCTACCATGGAGCGCCATTCTGCTCTGTCTCTTGCTTTGATGGTGCAGGTTGTCATAGGCTGGTTTGTCTATCTTTTGATGTTACTCGTCCGGGTTAGTCTTGGTCTGCCTCTGCCTCTTTTACCTTGTATTTTTCCCTCTAGGATTACTTTTAGTAGGCTGTTGTGTCTTTTAACATGGCCCAAAACTGGCATTTGTCTTGTTTGAATAGTGTTTAGTAGTTCTCTTTTCATGTGCAGTTGTTTTAAGACTTCATCGTTTCTTTTCTTTTCCTTCCATCCATTCTACCTATTCTTCTATATATCTATATTTCAAAGGTTTTAATTCTCTGTTCTGTTTTCTTGTCTAATGTCCATGTTTCTGCACCATATAGGAATGTTGAGAAGACATAACATTTTGCTATTCTTAGTTTTAGCCCTGGTGTAATTTGTTTTAATGTTAGTATGTTCTTCATGACATTAAAATTACTTTTTGCTATTCCTATTCTTTTGTTTATTTCAGTTTTACATTTTCCATCACTGGTTATGGTATGTCCAAGGTAGTTGTAGTTCTGAACTGTCTCCAGGTCTATTCCTTCAATTGTTATATCCACTTGTGGGTTTTGAGTACCTTCTTTGTTTATGATCATAGTTTTAGTCTTTTTGATATTCATATCTAGTCCATGTTTTTTGTTTGTCATGTTTATTTAATTACGTAATTTTTGTAGATCTTCTGGATTTTCTTCTAGTAGTACATTATCATCAGCATATCTTGGGTGCACGCTCTAGTCTGAACTAACCCATCCTCACTTCAAGGGTTAAATGCTTCTGTGTCTTTTCTCATCATTCTGTCCTTTATCAAACAGGCACATTCCGAGATGTGGGAAGGGCACAGGTCTTTGACAACCATGAGTCCACGTCACTCCTTCGGATGAAAGAGATGGGAGTTAAGATGGGCACAGCCAGAAACGAGAAACTTAGTGGGCGTGTAAGAAGATTTATCAACCAACACAGAACTGGGGTCGTCAGTCGCTGGACACTGCGGATCTTACTGAGGATAGGACCTGATCCTGATGTGATCTAAGGACATGTTCGGAGTGCAATAATGATGACTAGCAAATAACTCAAGAAACAGGCAGGTGGTGCGCAAGATCTCCGAAGACCAGATCACCTATAAGAGAGATAAATTTCAACATAAAGCTCGGGTAGATGGTGCTGGTAAACCCAGGAGAGCCGATCATCAGGGACATAATGCCTCTACAAAAAACAATCTGCTATCTCGCAGGAAGATTGGGCACAATCAAAAGCTAAGAAATGCAAACCCGAATAAAATGCTGGTAGGAATCGGATGCCCTGGGCCATTGGTGCAGAACATATTGCAACATCTTAACATGTACTCAATCAGAGTGGTAACCCAATATCTTCTAACTCAGAGAACTACGCCATATCTCTAGTCGAACTCAGAGAACTACGTCATATCTCTAGTCGAGCACAGAGAACTACGTCATATCTCTAGTCGAACTCAGAGAACAACGTCATATCTTTAGTCGAGCACAGAGAACAACGTCATATCTTTAGTCGAGCACAGAGAACAACGTCATATCTTTAGTCGAGCACAGAGAACTACGTCATATCTCTAGTCGAACTCAGAGAACTACGTCATATCTCTAGTCGAGCACAGAGAACTACGTCATATCTCTAGTCGAGCTCAGAGAACTACGCCATATCTCTAGTCGAACTCAGAGAACTACGTCATATCTCTAGTCGAGCACAGAGAACTACGTCATATCTCTAGTCGAACTCAGAGAACTACGTCATATCTCTAGTCGAGCACAGAGAACTACGCCATATCTCTAGTCGAACTCAGAGAACAACGTCATATCTTTAGTCGAGCACAGAGAACTACGTCATATCTCTAGTCGAGCTCAGAGAACTACGTCATATCTCTAGTCGAGCTCAGAGAACTACGTCATATCTCTAGTCGAACTCAGAGAACAACGTCATATCTCTAGTCGAACTCAGAGAACTACGTTATATCTCTAGTCGAGCTCAGAGAACTACGTTATATCTCTAGTCGAGCTCAGAGAACTACGTTATATCTCTAGTCGAGCTCAGAGAACTACGTTATATCTCTAGTCGAGCTCAGAGAACTACGTTATATCTCTAGTCGAGCTCAGAGAACTACGTTATATCTCTAGTCGAGCTCAGAGAACTACGTTATATCTCTAGTCGAGCTCAGAGAACTACGTTATATCTCTAGTCGAGCTCAGAGAACTACGTTATATCTCTAGTCGAGCTCAGAGAACTACGTCATATCTTTAGTCGAGCTCAGAGAACTACGTCATATCTTTAGTCGAGCTCAGAGAACTACGTCATATCTTCAGTCGAGCTCAGAGAACTACGTCATATCTCTAGTCGAGCACAGAGAACTACGTCATATCTCTAGTCGAGCACAGAGAACTACGTCATATCTCTAGTCGAGCTCAGAGAACTACGTCATATCTTTAGTCGAGCTCAGAGAACTACGTCATATCTCTAGTCGAGCACAGAGAACTACGCCATATCTTTAGTCGAGCTCAGAGAACTACGTCATATCTTTAGTCGAGCTCAGAGAACTACGCCATATCTCTAGTCGAGCACAGAGAACTACGTCATATCTTTAGTCGAGCTTAGAGAACTACGCCATATCTCTAGTCGAGCACAGAGAACTACGTCATATCTGTAGTCGAGCTCAGAGAACTACGTCATATCTCTAGTCGAACTCAGAGAACTACGTCATATCTCTAGTCGAGCTCAGAGAACTACGTCATATCTGTAGTCGAACTCAGAGAACAACGTCATATCTCTAGTCGAACTCAGAGAACAACGTCATATCTTTAGTCGAGCTCAGAGAACTACGCCATATCTTTAGTCGAGCTCAGAGAACTACGCCATATCTTTAGTCGAGCTCAGAGAACTACGCCATATCTGTAGTCGACCTCAGAGAACTACGTCATATCTCTAGTCGACCTCAGATAGCTACGTCATATCTCTAGTCGACCTCAGAGAACAACGTCATATCTCTAGTCGAGCTCAGAGAACAACGTCATATCTCTAGTCGAGCTCAGAGAACTACGTCATATCTCTAGTCGAACTCAGAGAACTACGTCATATCTGTAGTCGACCTCAGAGAACTACGTCATATCTCTAGTCGACCTCTTAGAACTACATCATATCTCAATTCTAGCTCAGAGAACTACGTCATATCTCTAGTCGAGCACAGACCCTGCTTGCATTTCTTTCTTTCAGAGTATCATTATTACTCATTTTATCCCCCTCACGGAACACTTATCATTCTTCATTTGTATCAAGCTTATGTCATCTCGAACACACTTATGGTCTCCGAGGTATGCGAGTAAATCTTTACAATTTTAAATAAGAAATTAATTTATACATTTTTATGCCTACGCTTCATATACGCTCTTAATTTGTGTAGACTGAACATACTGCATCGATTCTAATCAAAACAGAAATCCAAAAGAAATAAAATAGAAACTCTAAACATAAGATTTATAAGAATGTAGTGCGTGTACTATGGCCGCATTGTTCAAGTAGGACAACATTCCATTTTAATTGATCCGTTATTTTTGCAATGTAAATAAATCCTACTTTTTGAAAATATACAATAGCTGACCTGACCTTGATCTTATCGAAACCTTGACCTGTGAATACACCTTGGGGTCATGAGATTTCTCTTAAAGTACAACAATGACCTTTTGACCCGATTAATCGCAGAGTGTAAAATTTGGACCAGAAAATACGGACGGGTCTCTTTAAAACAGAGAAATTGTGAACACAACATTTATGTATTTGCTTTAGGATGAAGACTGCTGGCTACACGTGATTTCAAACAATGAAAACTGACACAATTTTTTCTAAACTTTTTATTAAGAAGATTTAACAACAAAGTGCCAGTGGTGTAATTGCTAGCGCACTGACGCTATTAGTAAAATGACCCTGGTTCATTTTTAACTCGACACCGCCAAACTATGCCAGCTGAAGAAAAAAAGTGATACTAAAGTTCGATAAATTGAAGAAAGGTATTATTAACGAGCAAGAGAGTTAGCTCCTGTTACTTGTGTGTGTGTGTGTGTGTGTGTGTGTGTGTGTGTGTGTGTGTGTGTGTGTGTGTGTGTGTGTGTGTGTGTGTGTGTGTGTGTGTGTGTGTGTGTGTGTGTGTGTGTGTGTGTGTGTGTGTGTGTGTGTGTGTGTGTGTGTGTGTGTGTGTGTGTGTGTGTGTGTGTGTGTGTGTGTGTGTGTGTGTGTGTGTGTGTGTGTGTGTGTGTGTGTGTGTGGTGTGTGTGTGTGTGTGTGTGTGTGTGTGTGTGTGTGTGTGTGTGTGTGTGTGTGTGTGTGTGTGTGTGTGTGTGTGTGTGTGTGTGTGTGTGTGGTGTGTGTGTGTGTGTGTGTGTGTGTGTGTGTGTGTGTGTGTGTGTGTGTGTGTGTGTGTGTGTGTGTGTGTGTGTGTGTGTGTGTGTGTGTGTGTGTGTGTGTGTGTGTGTGTGTGTGTGTGTGTGTGTGTGTGTGTGTGTGGTGTGTGTGTGTGTGTGTGTGTGTGTGTGTGTGTGTGTGTGTGTGTGTGTGTGTGTGTGTGTGTGTGTGTGGTGTGTGTGTGTGTGTGTGTGTGTGTGTGTGTGTGTGTGTGTGTGTGTGTGTGTGTGTGTGTGTGTGTGGTGTGTGTGTGTGTGTGTGTGTGTGTGTGTGTGTGTGTGTGTGTGTGTGTGTGTGTGTGTGTGTGTGTGTGTGTGTGTGTGTGTGGTGTGTGTGTGTGTGTGTGTGTGTGTGTGTGGTGTGTGTGTGTGTGTGTGTGTGTGTGTGTGTGTGTGTGTGTGTGTGTGTGTGTGTGTGTGTGTGTGTGTGTGTGTGTGTGTGTGTGTGTGTGTGTGTGTGTGTGTGTGTGTGTGTGTGTGTGTGTGTGTGTGTGTGTGTGTGTGTGTGTGTGTGTGTGTGTGTGTGTGTGTGTGTGTGTGTGTGTGTGTGTGTGTGTGGTGTGTGTGTGTGTGTGTGTGTGTGTGTGTGTGTGTGTGTGTGTGTGTGTGTGTGTGTGTGTGGTGTGTGTGTGTGTGTGTGTGTGTGTGTGTGTGTGTGTGTGTGTGTGTGTGTGTGTGTGTGTGTGTGTGTGTGTGTGTGTGTGTGTGTGTGTGTGTGTGTGTGTGTGTGTGTGTGTGTGTGTGTGTGTGTGTGTGTGTGTGTGTGTGTGTGTGTGTGTGTGTGTGTGTGTGTGTGTGTGTGTGTGTGTGTGTGTGTGTGTGTGTGTGTGTGTGTGTGTGTGTGTGTGTGTGTGTGTGTGTGTGTGTGTGTGTGTGTGTGTGTGTGTGTGTGTGTGTGTGTGTGTGTGTGTGTGTGTGTGTGTGTGTGTGTGTGTGTGTGTGTGTGTGTGTGTGTGTGTGTGTGTGTGGTGTGTGTGTGTGTGTGTGTGTGTGTGTGTGTGTGTGTGTGTGTGTGTGTGTGTGTGTGTGTGTGTGTGTGTGTGTGTGTGTGTGTGTGTGTGTGTGTGTGTGTGTGTGTGTGTGTGTGTGTGTGTGTGTGTGTGTGTGTGTGTGTGTGTGTGTGTGTGTGTGTGTGTGTGTGTGTGTGTGTGTGTGTGTGTGTGGTGTGTGTGTGTGTGTGTGTGTGTGTGTGTGTGTGTGTGTGTGTGTGTGTGTGTGTGTGTGTGTGTGTGTGTGTGTGTGTGTGTGTGTGTGTGTGTGTGTGTGTGTGTGTGTGTGTGTGTGTGTGTGTGTGTGTGTGTGTGTGTGTGTGTGTGTGTGTGTGTGTGTGTGTGTGTGTGTGTGTGTGTGTGTGTGTGTGTGTGTGTGTGTGTGTGTGTGTGTGTGTGTGTGTGTGTGTGTGTGTGTGTGTGTGTGTGTGTAACTTAATATTCCTCTATACGCAACGCGACATAATGGTGTTTTTTCTCCATCTCCCACTCTTCCTTGTGGGAGGGGTCTTGGTAGCCTAGTTTGGAGAACCACTCGGTAGTGCTACCGACGTTCGGACAATCCCTGTTCGGTTCCAGATGGAAGCAGTGTGAATGTTAGGAGACAAATAATAATGCATGAATATTATTATAGATAGCAAGCTTCCGAGGCGATAATCAGCGAATCAATTCAGAGGAAAAGGTATGTTTACAGCACTCGGAAAAAAATGACAAATAATCAACAACAGAAAAAAAAAAAACAATGAACAATATACAGTCCGAAGCAGGATCGAACCCGTACTCCTTGGCACAGAGCCTTGCCGCAAAAAAGCCAAACTCTAGGGAACACTGCCAACTATAAAGTGTGAATATTACTCGTGTTTGAAAAAAATGCCCCCGCGGTTGACCAGCCGCTGGCAGAAATGGTTATCAGAGTAGTGCTCTCAGTAGGTGAGGAATGCCACCTCGCATAGTGAGTTTCCATGCTTGAAGCGACACTATCCAGAAGTCTCCGAACACTTCTGGATAGGCGGCCGAGCACATATGGGTGGAAACTAGCGTGTTAAGACGTCGTTTCAAGTCTCGTACTTTACCCATATCTTACATATAACACCACCTCCTGGATATAATATCCCCACTGTGACAGGAACTCTACAGCTCGTCTGATCAGCTAACTCCGAACCCATTCAAGACATAGAGCAATAACAGAGAGGTCCTCAGAGACACAGATGGATGAACAATATTGAGAGTCATTACTTTTCCAACTGTTTCTTTTCTTTTTTTTTTTTTTTACAGATTTCTCCTTGACCTAAGAAAATGTCTGTTAGCAACACATGGAACTTCACAGGGGAGACGAGCACAGCAGAGATCAGGGACGAATTAGCTGAGTCCCTGGACCAAATGTTCCTGCTTATTATGGGAATTATCGTGTTAAGTAAGTGAATTTTGTAGAACTAACCTACTGCACGCCTAGAAAGAAAGAAGTAAGACACGCCCAGTGACTAAGTATAAAATGGTTTCAGTGCCTGTAATTGTTTTGTTTTACATCATCATGAGCCATATCGGTTGGCGTCGGCGATCATGTCCTTCCACAATATTTTATCCACAGTGCATCGTATCGGTTCTGTTGGATATTTCTTTGCCATGACACCAAACTATCTAGTATTTTCTCTATTTGTTGTCTGCGATCTGTCTTTCCCTATATTTTTCCAGTTGTAACCAAGTATTCCAAATTTCATCTTCTCATGATGTGCCAGGAAAATGTTGATTGTTTCTTTCTGATGAGAAGAGGAAGAAAGAGTTGCTTATTCACTCCCTTATTGATGTTTTAAGACGCCATGAACGTGCACCTATGGTTATGATTAAGCGAAGGCCCCGGTATCACTGCAAGCGAATTAAAATCCATAATTGCTCAATCGCCCGTGCCAGTGGAATCATCCGAATTAAAACTCATCTCATTGAAGGATCCAAACATAGAAAGGCAGCTGCAGTCCCCATCATAGCAGCTACAGCACACGCCAAAAAACATAAGGCCAAGCGGTACCTAAAGTGAACGCAGCTGAACTCTCTTTCGTCATACGATATCATCATTCATCGTAAGCAATCGGAATATCAAACACAATCCGGACGAAAAACACAGTTCACTGTGTGCACAGAGCACTAAACTCAATAGCTCCGGCAGCAAGTTAGCATAAGTTGCTCACGTTCACCTAACTCGTTGAAACACTTTTATCAATTGCTCTAAATCTACAACTGCTGTAAACAGTTATAATTTGTGTACGTGTGTGACTGCCTGTTTTATATTGTTTTTAATTACAGCATTTTTCTGCCTTAGGGCAGTGGAGTGTTGAGCCTCCACTTATCAGGGGCACATTATTTAAGGGAGCGCGACCTAGTGCTCTACCCTCGGGCGTGAAAAGCGAGCCCTCTGCGATTAAGCTAATCAATCACACTATATATATAGTGAGAGAGAGAGAGAGAGAGAGAGAGAGAGAGAGAAAGAGAGAGAGAGAAAGAGATATACTACTCGGCGAAAGAAAAGACAAAATAACATTTCTAGGGGTGCTGAAAAATCCATATTCAACTATTATTGACGGAGGCTACTATATATATATATATATATATATATATATATATATATATATATATATATATATATTTATTTATTTAGAGAGAGAGAGAGAGAGAGAGAGAGAGGTGGGTGGAAGAGCAAAAGACGGACAGAGAGGAAGGGAGGGTGGTTAGCAAAGTATTTTAAAAGGCTGATTTAGACGGTTCGTACTTGAAATTGTATTCATGTAAATGTAATGCAAACATCCAAGGTAATTAACCACAAGAAAACAAATGCAACAAAATTTATCCCGATTATTTTCCTCTTTACTGGAAATTGACTAGTACACAAGAATCGTGTGAAGTATTTATGTACCGGTAGATACAAGATAAAAAATATTTGACTTCCAGACTAATGTTATGTTTGATGCAAGAGTATAAACGTGACAAAATAAAGGTGACCCATCATGTCTTCTTGAGTACGAGAAATTAGCGTTATAATATACATCTGTGCCTTTCAGCCCGCTACAGCCTTCTTCTGTATTTGCTTGACCAGTTTTGCACCGGAAACGGCAAATTTTGGCCAATTCTTTTGGATTTCTTAACTGGCAAAGGTTGTTAGCGTGCACGGGTGCACACAGTACCTGCTGTTTTTGGCCGTTATCCGAGAGGGCTAGATATCGGGTCGAAATACCTAGAGACCAGAGGTGGGTAAAAGCCACACAAAAAAACACAAAGGTTTGAAGTGAAAAACTCACACCGGCTGTGAAAGGATTCGAACCCAAGGCCTTCCTTCCAGAAGCTGACGTCTTGCCTCTAGATCATCCAGTTCCGTTCCTCCTTGCAAATGATAATTGTGACGATTGTGGAAGGACTTGAGATGTGAACATTAAGACATGATGATATTATTCCTCTTCGCTCATCTACTCACTCATCTTCATCGCTAGGTAATTAAAAATGTTGACGTGGTCTACGTAAAGCTACGATGAGTGCGTCATTGGAATAACGCATCTGACTATAGCACTAGAGTTTAAGATAATTTATTATTTTGTTCTTTGTTTGGGAGATGAGACATTAATTCGGATGATTCCGCTGGCACGGGCGATTGGATATTTATTAATTTTAATTCTTTTGCAGTGATACCGGGGCCTTCCATAACCAAATAACCAAATAACTTTAAGATAAGACAACTACTAGAAATGATCTCCATAGTGGAATGATTACGTTGTAACAGTTGTAAACATATATAGTTCTACATTATATTGAAACGTAATCGAGTAGCAGAATAGCTCAGTCTGACAAAAGCATTTCAGAAAATGAAAAACGACTTATGAAACAAATCGATGTCAATAGAAGTGAGACAAAAAGTTCATAGGTGCTATGTAGAGCCAATTCTGACCTATTGAAGCGAATCATGGACAGTAAACAAAGGAAAAGACGATTAGAGGTTACATAGATGGGATTTCTCAGAAGAATGTTGACAGTTCCCTAGACATATATTAAGACCAATGAGGAAATTCTCAAAGAGACCAACACAAAAAGGGAGCTCCTAAAAAACACCAGAAAGAAACAATCAATATTTTCCGGGGACATCATGAGAAGAGGAAAGTTGGAATACTTAGTTACAACTGGAACTGGACAACTATTTGACACTAGTTGTGAATGTATTTGACACAAGTAGTGAATGTATTTGACACTAGTAGTGAATGTATATGACACATGTAGTGAATGTATTTGACACTTGTAGTGAATGTATTTGACACTAGTAGTGAATGTATTTGACACTAGTAGTGAATGTATTTGACACATGTAGTGAATGTATTTAACACTAGTAGTGAATGTATTTGACACAAGTAGTGAATGTATTTGACACAAGTAGTGAATGTATTTGACACTTGTAGTGAATGTATTTAACACATGTAGTAAATGTATTTGACACAAGTAGTGAATGTATTTGACACATGTAGTGAATGTATTTGACACAAGTAGTGAATGTATTTGACACATGTAGTGAATGTATTTGACACATGTAGTGAATGTATTTGACACAAGTAGTGAATGTATTTGACACATGTAGTGAATGTATTTGACACATGTAGTGAATGTATTTGACACTAGCAGTAAATGTATTTGACACATGTAGTTAATGTCTATCAAGGCCAGCTCCTTGTCGTGGGGATGGGGCTTAACAGTCACCAGGGACTGAAAACCAAGACTGGCCAGGCCTTCCTACACCCGTGCAAGACCACAGTCTGCTCTAGCAATTTTAAGTGCTGAAGTCGGAGGCAACCAGCCAAAAGGCGCACTACAAAAATCAGGATGCCACGCACTCACGCCAATGGGAAGCATGCCTATAACTGCAAATCGATATGGCACTCGCCCTGTGATGGACACTCAGGCAGGTGCAGCGCCGGGCCCTCAGCCTCGAAAGGGCCCAACCTATATTACTGGATGTCCTTCTCAATCGCTCTGTGGAGTCAGGGGGCGAGAGAATAGAGTTACTGGCCAACCCAAAATAAGACCACTCAAAATAATGCACTGGAATGCTGAAGGCATCAACAGCAAAAGAGATGGGTACAGTAAAAAGATAGAATTAGAAAATATCCTGCATGAAGAACAAGTAAGCATATGCTGTTTGCAGGAAACCCATCTAAACAACGACATAGCCTTGAAGATTAGGGGATACCAGTGCTACCGATCTGACAGGAAAAACAGACAAAAGGGCGGAATACTGACTCTTGTAAGGAACAACATTAATGCATGTCAGATTGAAGTGTATATGGATGGGGCGGAATATCAAATACTGCACCTCAGGACAGGAAATACAGACTTCCATCTACTAAACTACTACTGTCCGAGTGACCGCCCACTAGCACTAGACACAATTACATTAAAAGAAAGAATAATTGTATGTGGAGACTTTAACAGCCATTCACAGAGCTGGGGCTATGAAGATATGGACAAGAGAGGTGAAGAACTTGAAAATTGGCAGGATGACAATGGGCTTATACTATTAAACCAGGCAACAGATCCACCAACATTCTATTCCAGATCATGGCATACCACATCTACACCAGACCTTGCTTTCCATTCACCAGACCTGGATTGGAATATCACACGTATTGTTGGGAAACAACTTGGAGGCAGCGACCACCGACCTGTCTTTTTAGTGGTGCAAAATGAGGCCGTCAGGGAGAGCAGCACTCTCTCCAGATGGAATTACAAAAAGGCAGACTGGAAAATGTATCAACATTACACCAGTGTACTGACTAAAGATCTAAATACAGACAGAGACATCAACAAAATAGTTGATGAATTCAGTAGACTAATAATACAAGCTGCCAGTGAAACAATACCCAGAGGGGCACGGAAACACTACAAACCATACTGGAATAGTGAACTAGAGCAACTGCACAATGACATGGAAACATCTCGAAAACAAGCAGAAAATAACCCCTGCCAGGAACACCACAATAACTATCAGCATGCTAAAGCCAAATTTCAATGGGCTAAACTACAAGCCAGACGGAGAAGTTGGAAAGAGAAAACAGAGTACATGAATCTAGAACGAGACACAAGAAAAGTGTGGAAGCTTGTAAAACAGCTGAATGATGAGGGTACAGAAGGGAACACAAAAATTACACTGAAGAAGGATGGAAACATTCTAACAGGTAAACATGCAGCAAATCACTTTGCAGACTCCTTTGCAAATGACAACAATATTGAAATTAGCCTAGAGAAACGTCAAGAGACCCGTCTAAAACAACAAAATGCAAGACAAGAAGAGACTGCACATGAAGTCATGGAAATACCCATTACACAAAGAGAGCTAGAGCTGGCAATATCCAAATTAAAAATGAAAAAGTCACCAGGTAGTGATGGAGTGTCTAATGAAATGATTAAGAACTTGGGAACTGCAGCTAAAGCAAAACTACTGCAGATCTACAACATTTGCTGGATCACAGGTAAAGTGCCACAGGCATGGAGAGAAGCAATTATGATACCATTACTAAAGCCAGGAAAAGATGGTTCAATGACATCCAGCTATAGACCAATCAGCCTTACAAGCTGTTTGTGTAAAACAATGGAACGTATAATCAATCTCAGACTGCAGTGGTACCTGGAAAGTGAAAATCTCCTTGTCCCACAACAAGCAGGCTTTAGACAGTGTTACTCTACCGAAGATCAGGCAACCTATCTTTCCCAGGAAATTGAGGATGCGTTTCAAGAAAAGAAACTGGTACTAGCAGCATGGATAGACCTAAAGAAAGCATTTGATAAGGTATGGAAGGAAGGGCTTTTGAAGAAACTGAGAAATTATGGAGTAAATGGCAGGATGTACAAATGGGTCAAAGCATACCTGCATAACAGGAGAGCCAGAGTGCAACTGGATGGTCTTAAGAGTAAGAAGGTCTTACTGCGCCAGGGCGTTCCACAGGGAGGGGTACTATCTCCAACACTTTTTCTGATCTACATCAATGACCTAGTTACTGAACTACCACATGGTATCAAAGTGGCAATGTATGCAGATGACTTGGTAATGTGGTGCACAGAGGAGTATGCAACAGTGGCCTCCAAATTGTTACAAAGAGCTATGAATGCACTGAATTCATGGACAAATAGATGGTGTATCAGCATCAATACAGACAAATGCAGTACTACACTTTTCACTCTTTCCCCAAAACAAAAAGCAGGAGCCATCTATATAAACAATGAGCCTGTGAAAGAAGACATACAGGCTACGTATCTCGGAGTTACATTTGATAACAAACTATCTTGGAAACAGCAGATAAATAAGGCAACCCAAAAAGCAAGGAGAAAATTGGCTATTCTAAGAAAGCTGTGTGGAACTACGTGGGGTGCGAGTGGGAAAATACTCAGTAAAGTTTACCAACAGAGTATACGCCCACATTTAGAATATGGATCATCTGCATGGTGTTCAGCATCAAACACCACACTTCAAGAACTGGATAAAGTACAAAACCAGGCACTTAGGGTCATCACAGGAGCAATGAAATCAACACCAATATTAGAGATGGAGAAATTGTGGAGGATACCAGCACTGAGAGAACGGAGGGACACAAAGGTGCTGATACAGGCAGAAAAATTTGCTTGCATGCCGAGACATCCAATGAAGGACCGATTCCAAAATCTTGCATTGGGACGACTTAAGAGAAGCAGTTTTATCCACCAAGCCAAGCGTATTAGTAGACAAACACCAGACATGCCAAGAGCTGTTAACCCCCTACTGCCCATACCAGAACAGACTCCCTGGACAGAGGAATCTGGATTATCAGTTCAAATACGGACAGAAGTGAAAGGAATAGTTGATAAAGAGGAACAGAATAGTCTACAGCGAAAAACAATAACTCTCAGTTTCCTGGATGAAGAATACCCACAAGACCTATGGATTCGTGTGTATACAGATGGATCAGCACAGAATGCAGTAAAAAATGGGGGAGCAGGTGCATATATAGAATACCCAAATAACACTAGGGATATGAATAAAATAGCAACAGGGAAATATTGTCACAATTATGATGCAGAAATACAAGCAATAAAGTTAGCAATAGAAAAACTGCTGAACATTAATCTTAGCCCGCAGCCTGTAGTGTTTTTGACAGATGCAAGATCAGTACTCCAGGCACTACAATCCAGAAAATTACCACATCTGCAGACCTTATTGACTGAACTCTGCAAGCACCACAGGGTTGCCCTGCAGTGGATCCCATCTCACTGTGGAATACCAGGAAATGAGAAAGCAGATCAGTTGGCAAAGGAAGGTTCAACAGGCACACAACTAGATACACCTGTTACATACCATCATAAGAAACAGATAATCAAATCAATCAGAGGACCACAAGCCCCAAATCAGGATGCCTTTTATAATATGAATAGATATGAACAAGTTATCATTATACGTCTCAGAACAGGACACAATCGACTCCATAGTCACATGTATACAAAATTCAAGATCGGCACCTCAACTACTTGTACATGTGGACAGGCGCCCCAGACTGCTGAACACATACTTCAAGACTGCACTGAATATAGTAGACTGAGGAAAATCCATTGGCCCATAGATACAACACTACAGACAAAACTATATGGGCCACTGCAAGAATTACAAAAGACAGTAACATTTATACAGGAAACGACATTGCAGATATAGACAATGCTTCAGGCGAACGAAAGATAGATAGATAGAAATCGATGTCAATAGAAGTGAGACAAAAAGTTCATAGGTGCTATGTAGAGCCAATTCTGACCTATTGAAGCGAATCATGGACAGTAAACAAAGGAAAAGACGATTAGAGGTTACATAGATGGGATTTCTCAGAAGAATGTTGACAGTTCCCTAGACATATATTAAGACCAATGAGGAAATTCTCAAAGAGACCAACACAAAAAGGGAGCTCCTAAAAAACACCAGAAAGAAACAATCAATATTTTCCGGGGACATCATGAGAAGAGGAAAGTTGGAATACTTAGTTACAACTGGAACTGGACAACTATTTGACACTAGTTGTGAATGTATTTGACACAAGTAGTGAATGTATTTGACACTAGTAGTGAATGTATATGACACATGTAGTGAATGTATTTGACACTTGTAGTGAATGTATTTGACACTAGTAGTGAATGTATTTGACACTAGTAGTGAATGTATTTGACACATGTAGTGAATGTATTTAACACTAGTAGTGAATGTATTTGACACAAGTAGTGAATGTATTTGACACAAGTAGTGAATGTATTTGACACTTGTAGTGAATGTATTTAACACATGTAGTAAATGTATTTGACACAAGTAGTGAATGTATTTGACACATGTAGTGAATGTATTTGACACAAGTAGTGAATGTATTTGACACATGTAGTGAATGTATTTGACACATGTAGTGAATGTATTTGACACTAGCAGTAAATGTATTTGACACATGTAGTTAATGTATTTGACACTAGCAGTGAATATATTTGACACAAGTAGTGAATGTATTTGACACAAGTAGTGAATGTATTTGACACAAGTACATATAAGATAGAACAATGTATGAAGGAATGTAATGTAGTGTGGTGCATGAAAATTGAAGAATAGCTTATAGAATCATTTGAAATAAGAACAGGAGTAAAGCAGGGATGCATTCTATCTCCATTTCTCTTTCTATTGGCCATAGATTGGATTATGAAAATAACTCAAAACAACAGAAATGGAATCCAGTGGTCACTGACCAAGCAACTTGATGATTTAGACTTTGCTGATGATATATCTCTCCTATCACGCAACCACCAACAGATGCAAGATAAAATGAGCACACTTGATGAGAGATCACAACAGATCCTCATCCTCTTATTCGTCTTTCCTTCCTCATCTGCCTTTCAGCGTTAAAGGGAGATGCAATTTGCGGTCATTTGCTCTTCTGTTCGCCTCTGGTGCTATTTCCTAGTGCTTCTAATACTCCATCGATCCATCTTTTTCGTGGTCGACCCTTGGGTCTGGTGTTCTCACAACGTTTGCTGGAGGCTCGTTGTGTTGTATTTTGATCTTTCTGCCTTGTCACATGGCCAAACGATTTTATCTGTTGTTTCCTTATATATTCTATGGCGGGGGCTATTCCTAGCTTTTTTCTCAGTTCTTCATTTCTGATCTTATCTCTCAGACTGTTTCATGTCATTCGTCTGACACATTTCTTCTCAGAAGAGGTTATTTTCTTATTGTTCTTGCATCTAGGGTCCAGGTCTAGCATTGGTAGCACAACGTTGGGATGAAGATTGTATTGTATAGTGCTCGTTTTGCCTTCAGAGTTATTTCCTTGTTGGACAATAGTGGTGATAACTGTCCAATGATTTGACAAGCTTTGTTGCATCTTGATTCTATCTCTGCTGTTTGAGAATTATCATGTGTCACTAAACTTCCTAGTTATTTGAATTCCTCTACTTGTTTTAGTTGCCTGCCTTCAATAGTTATGTTGGTGTTCTGTTTATTTTTGGCGACATTCATGTCTTCTGTTTTATTGATGTTGATTTTCATATTGTATTTTGTGCCTGAGCTGTTGAGTTTGTTTAAGTGTTCTTGTAGGTCTTCTATTGTTTCATGTATTAGTGCCTGGTCGTCTGCAAATAAAAGCTGGTTGATCTCCTCTGTGCCTGATGGGTTGGCTAACTTGCACATATGGTCCATGTATGTAATAAACAGTATGGGGGATAGTACGCACCCCTCTATTACACCTGATCTAACTTCGAAGTGGTCTGTGTAGCCTGCTGCTGTTCTGACTCTGCAGCTACTGTTGTTGTAGAAACTTTTAATAAGGTTGGTTAGATGTTGGCTTACTCCGTATGTTGTTAGTATCTCCCACAGTTCTTCTGTTTACTCTGTCGAATGCTTTTTCCTGGTCAATGAAAGCTATGTATACGTTTTGATTGTGTTCTGTCGTTTTTTTCTGCTAGCTATTTTAATGTGAATAGAGCATTAGTACATCCTCTGTTTTTTTCGGAACCCCATTTGAGAATCGCGGAACTGTAGTTCTATTATTCGTCTCAGCCTTTTTTCCAAGATTTTGGCGTATAGCTTTCCTACATGGCTGAGAAGAGATATACCTCTGTATTGATTGCAGTCTCTTTTGCTACCTTTCTTTTTCCATATTGGTACGATGATTGCCTGTTGCCAGTCTTCTGGGGCTTGTTGTTGGTGCCATGCTGCATTAAATATTCTGTGTAGCCATGTCACTCCTGTTTCATCTGCTGCTGCTATTATTTCTATTGGTATGTTATCTATCACCGGTGCTTTATTTTTTGGTGCATGTTTGATTACTTCTTCAATTTCCTCTTTCATGATTTTGGGTTCAGTATTTGTGAGTTCTAGCGAGGTTTTTGTTGTCTTATTGGTAGTTGTTATGTTTAACAGGTCTTCAAAATATTCCTTCCATCTCTGTTGAAGATGTTTGTAATTTGATATTGGCTGTCCGTCTGTCATTTATGAGCTCAGTAGGATCATGGTTTTCTTTTCTCGCTCTTGTGGCTTTAACTGTTTTACACAACAGATGGAACTAAAAATAAATAGAGATAAGACCAAAATTATGAGAATTAATGCAGTTGGCAATAACCAAATAAAAATTGGAAAAAACCTATAGGAAAATATAAGGATATGAAATCAAGAGAAGCATGTGTTGCACTGAGAAACGTATGGAAGTCCAAAAAAATTAGGTTAAATACAAAAATAAAAATTTTCTACTGCAGTGTTAAATCAGTCAGCTGGATGTGAAACATGGAGAACAACTAAAATGACAATCATGAAAATACAGACTTTCATTAATGGATGCAAACGCAGAATAAAAGGATGGAAATGGCAGGACAAAATCACTAACATAGAATTATGGAAATGTACCAGTCAAATACCAGTGGATAAAGAGATACAGCGAAGATGATGGCACTGGATAGGACACACTGCGGAAGCCAACTGAGAGTATTACACAATAGGCCCTTTTTTTGGACTCCCCATGTAAAAAGACAAAGAGGAAGACCAAGGAATTCTTGGAGAAGACAGATAGAAGTAGGGATGAAGATAATGGTGAAGACATGGAACGATTTTAAAAGATTGACAAGAAGCAGAACGGCTTGGAAAGTATTTGTTGAAGACCTATGCTCCACAGGGAAGTGAAAGGTAGAAGTAGCTGTGAATGTATTTGACACAAGTAGAAAATGTATTTGACACAAGTAGCGAATGTATTTGACACTAGTAACGAATGTATTTGAAACTAGTCAAAAAAAAAAAAGTAAAGTATTACCGTCACGCCAAGTGGCGTATAGGGAAATATGGTGTTAGTGACCCTATATTTCACAGACTTTCAGCACATGATTTTTGGGGTAATGTGGTTGGTATTACGCCCGTGCTGCTTTACTTTCCCAGAAAAAAATCCGGTACCCATTTAAGGTTGGGTGAACCGGGAAGCCGTCGGTTGGGATCGAACCCTACCCCTTGTCCTTTGTAGTCCAGTTAACTAATCACTCAGCTATCGTGGTTCAAATTTCACACTAGTAATTAATGTATTTGACACAAGTAGCGAATGTATTTGACACAAGTAGTGAATGTATTTGCTAGCAGTGAATGTGTTTGACACAAGTAGCGAATGTATTTGACAGAAGTAGATAATGTATTTGACACTAGTAATGAATGTATTTTAGAGTTTTAACAACTCAATTGAAAGTTTCTACCAAAATCATGAACAACATACGAGAGATGGATAGAACAAAGGACATTGACAGAAGTACAAGTACATGGTGGTCTAGGCTGTGTGAACTGGAAATGAAGACCGGTGTTGCAAGAAAAGAGTGCTATTCTGGTCTAATGAGAGGATCTGTCAACAAACACTGAACTGGCAAAATTAGCCGCTGTCTGCTGATGGACATTTTGAGAAGATCAGAGCACATATGGATGTGTTCGGAGTCCCACGATAATGATTCTAAATTAACATAACATAACCAATTTATTGTACCATTTATACTTTTTCATTAAAATATATAATTAAAGCTTCATACAACTAGTGATGATACATACTAATGATACTTTACTAGGCTGTAGAGTTTTTATTTTTATTTGTTTCTGCTAAACAAAACAATTTGTTCTGTAACAGTGATGCAGTGTGGCTTCGCTTTTCTGGAGGCAGGCAGTGTCAGAAGTAGAAATACAACGAACCTGCTTATCAAGAACCTGCTGGATTCGTGTAAGTTACTAATTGTTCATTGACATGTTATATTGGTATGTTATCTATCACCGGTGCTTTATTTTTTGGTGCATGTTTGATTACTTCTTCAATTTCCTCTTTCATGATTTTGGGTTCAGTATTTGTGAGTTCTAGCGAGGTTTTTGTTGTCTTATTGGTAGTTGTTATGTTTAACAGGTCTTCAAAATATTCCTTCCATCTCTGTTGAAGATGTTTGTAATTTGATATTGGCTGTCCGTCTGTCATTTATGAGCTCAGTAGGATCATGGTTTTCTTTTCTCGCTCTTGTGGCTTTAACTGCTTTACACAACAGATGGAACTAAAAATAAATAGAGATAAGACCAAAATTATAAGAATTAATGCAGTTGGCAATAACCAAATAAAAATTGGAAAAAACCTATAGGAAAATATAAGGATATGAAATCAAGAGAAGCATGTGTTGCACTGAGAAACGTATGGAAGTCCAAAAAAATTAGGTTAAATACAAAAATAAAAATTTTCTACTGCAGTGTTAAATCAGTCAGCTGGATGTGAAACATGGAGAACAACTAAAATGACAATCATGAAAATACAGACTTTCATTAATGGATGCAAACGCAGAATAAAAGGATGGAAATGGCAGGACAAAATCACTAACATAGAATTATGGAAATGTACCAGTCAAATACCAGTGGATAAAGAGATACAGCGAAGATGATGGCACTGGATAGGACACACTGCGGAAGCCAACTGAGAGTATTACACAATAGGCCCTTTTTTTGGACTCCCCATGTAAAAAGACAAAGAGGAAGACCAAGGAATTCTTGGAGAAGACAGATAGAAGTAGGGATGAAGATAATGGTGAAGACATGGAACGATTTTAAAAGATTGACAAGAAGCAGAACGGCTTGGAAAGTATTTGTTGAAGACCTATGCTCCACAGGGAAGTGAAAGGTAGAAGTAGCTGTGAATGTATTTGACACAAGTAGAAAATGTATTTGACACAAGTAGCGAATGTATTTGACACTAGTAACGAATGTATTTGAAACTAGTAAAAAAAAAAAAAAGTAAAGTACTACCGTCACGCCAAGTGGCGTATAGGGAAATATGGTGTTAGTGACCCTATATTTCACAGACCTTCAGCACAAGATTTTTGGGGTAATGTGGTTGGTATTACGCCCGTGCTGCTTTACTTTCCCAGAAAAAAATCCGGTACCCATTTAAGGTTGGGTGAACCGGGAAGCCGTCGAAATGAAATATCATTTATTTCATTGTCACACACATACGCATGTTTCAATCTTTGAGAGCTAAAAGAGCACCGAAAGGAAAGGTTACCACGAAAACTTCTATGTCTCTATGTTCTGCCCTTGTATAGTCGCGTTTCGTCGAATATCTCTCCTGCCATCAATACATTTCCTCTTTTTTTTTTAAAATCTCCGTCCATTCTCTTTTACTTTTCACTGTTCTTGGTCTTCTTTATGCCGTTGTTGTCGACTTAATGTCACGTGTTGATGCGAGCTGAAGCCCTGTGACTCATTAAGTGTGGCGGTCGCAATGGATTTTTAACATTCCCGGATTTTCCTGGAAAAATTGAAGTTCGTCTAGGTCCAGGATTTGGCTGGAAAACTTCGTGACCTGTCTTGTGCGTAGTTCTACAATGCAAAGTAAGAGCCACAGTCAGCCGTTAGATCTCGAGGCATGCCTGTACTAGAATAATCTGTTGTTCATCATCATGTACCGTCTTCGCATCGAAAGTTGGCTACCTTGGAGCGCATTCCGTTCTGTTTCTTGCTTTGATGGTGCAGGTTGTCATAGGCTGACTTGTTTATCTTTTGATACTACTCGTTCATGTTAGTCTTAGTCTGCCTCTCCCTCTATTACCCTGTATTTTCCCTTTCAATATTACTTTTAGTAGGCTGTCGTGTCTTTTAACCTGCTCCAAAAATATCATTTATCTTGTTCTAATTGTGTTTAGTAGTTCTGTTTTCATTTTTAGTTGTTTTAAAACGTCATCATTCGTTCTCTTTTTTTTCCATCTATTTCTAGCAAATCTTCTATAAATCCACATTTCAAAGGCAAGCGATTTTTTTGTTCTGTTTTCTTATCTAATGTCCATATTTCTGCACCATACCGGAATGGTGAGAAGATATAACATTTTGCTATTAGTTTTAGCCCTGATGTTATTTGTTTTGATGTTAGTATAATTTTCATGGCATTAAAATTTCTTTTTGCCATTCCTATTCTTTTGTTTATTTCAGTTTTACATTTTCCATCACTGGTTATAGTATGTCCGAGGTAGTTGTAGTTCTGAGCTGTCTGCGGGTCTAATCCTTCTACTTTGATATCCACTTGTAGGTTTTTAGAATTATCTTTGTTTATGATCATAGTTGTAGTCTTTTTGATATTCATTTCTAATCCATAATCCGTTGTTGTTCTTTTATATGTAAGAAACTCTTCTTGTGGAACAATGTTGTTAAATATTCTACTGTATTCTCTCGCCTGTGATGTGGGCTCTGTGTGAGTGTCGAGTGGTACCTTACAGTAGCACTTTATATACAACTTTGGATATTCATTTCTAATACTGCATTCAGGATCTATGTTTTGCAGGTATATAAGAAATTTGCATTCATGCATACACACAGACAACATTCTTCCCAATGTTGTGCTACCAGTGCCAGACCTAGACCTTGGACTCAAGAACATTGTAAAAATTACCCACTTCCGAATTGGAATGTGCTAAACGCATGGCAGGAATCAGCTTCAAAGATTAGATCAGAAGCAAAGCATTGAGAAAAAGGCTAGAATGATTGCCTGTCTTTGAATTCTTAAAGAAACAACAAGGAAAATGATTTGGCCGCGTGATAAGACATAAAGATTAAAACACAACACAGCGAGCCTTCAATAAACAGAGAACACCAGACTGAAGGGTCGACCACGAAAAGGGTAGAGTGATGAAATATTAGAAATGCTAAAAAACATAACAACAGAAGAGGCTTACAGAAAAGCAAAATATTGCAAACTCTTATCGCCCTTCGACCAACAAATGAAGAAGGACTGATGACGAGGGAAAGAATACACATATATAAATTAAACATATACTTTTTAAATCGTATAGTTGTATATGGTATTTGTTTGCTATTGTTATTCCTTCTATACTATTATCTTTAATATATCACAAATTTATCACAAGTTATTTAAAATTACTCAATGATGAACAACTCTTTTTGAGTTGAGTCAAATGATTTATTATTTCCCTTAGAATATATGCTATTTGATTTTCATTCATGGTTTTCTAGATACATGTACACTTAGAAGATTACAACAAATGTTGCAGTTAATCATAAGGATGGATTGTACTCTTGTAATTTGTCTTAAATGACGCAAACATATAAAAATTAATTTTCGTCATTTGTTTCACTTTTATTCAAATATCTTTAATTGCACGTTTGGTTATTAGAAACACTTTTAAGATTCAGAATAGACGCTTTTTTTTTTAGAAATAATTGTTGGATATTAAATATACTTTATTTGTGTTTTTAATATAATCTAGACATAGTGAGTAACCTTTCAAAGGAGATGGTGTAATTAAAAACATATGGAGGTTTTACCTCGTACTCATATAACGTGATTTTTCCCCTTTCTGATTCAACGCCGTTTTTAGTACTCAGAATGAAACTTGTAATCTGGTGTCGTACCAAGTGTTGATAACGATTCATCATTTAAATCTTTGTTTCATCATCATTATCATCATGTGCCGCACTGTGATGTATTGATAATGTATGTAAATATAAATATTATCAATATGACGCAGAATACTGAGACTTCTTTCACATGTTCTGTGCTTGCTATTTCCTCACAGTAGAGAAGACTCATGAGTATCAGACTCTGAAGTTCTTGTAAAAGTCAACATTCTTGACATGTCCACCCTTCTGAAAAAGACGGAACTATGTTAACTTGGATATATTGAATAAAGGTGTGATGAACGCATCCAAAGGCAGCTTCTTTATGGAGAGCTCGCGGCAAAGACTGGCAACCTGCAGGAAGTGGCTCTTCAAGTTAGCTTTCAATGTGACAAAAAGAATATGCACTGGTAAAGTAAACTCTTTGGAAAGCTTGTCACAAGTGCGCACAATATGGACACAGTATAGCTGTAGTTATTCGAAGACCCCGGTATCACTGAAAATGAATTAAAATCCATAATTGCTCAACCGCCCGTGCCAGTGGAATCATCCGAATTAATATCTCATCGAATATGCAAACAAAGAAAGGCAGCTCCAGTCTCCATCGTCGCAGACACAGCTGACACGTCAAAAGATATAAGGTCTATCAGCACCGACAATAAACACAACTGAACTGTCCTTCGTCATACGATATCATCATTCATCGTAAGCAATCTGAATATTGAAACACCATCCGAATGAAACACACAGCTCATGGTGTGCACAGAGCACTAACTCCGGCAGCAAACCGGATTTGAAATATGAAGAAACAACAAGGAATACTTTTCAGACAGAGCCTCAACGGTTTCTTGCCACGTAGCAGCCATATTGGCCGGACATAGTAACATCATTCTATCCACCCGCTTCTCAAAGAAGCACTGAGTAGATGAGAAAGAAACACAAATTCAAAGAATAGAACAATAACAATTCATTTGACAAATTCTGATCACACATATCACTCTATTGGCTGCAAAATTATATTGTTGAACTGAATTTTCTTGTCAGCTTTACATGCACCAGAGCGGGGCAAGAACACAGGTCTCAATGCTTTGTATCATCCATTGCTATTTTATGAAATATCATCATGTAGTGTTGACATATTCTGTGAAAAGACGCCAGACAGCAACAGATCTGAAAGCTGTCACCGACTCATAGCTGATGGTTTGCGCCAGGATCGGTGAGGAAGAACCATCCAGACCCTACGCCACGTCTTCACGGTATCCCTATATTAGCCGCGTTCGCTCAGTGGTTAGTGAACTGGACTACAAAGAACAAGAGGTCGGGTTCGATCCTGATCGACGGCTTCCAGGTTCACCCAGCCTTAAATGGGTACCGGATTTTTTTCTGGGAAAGTAAAGCGGCACGGGCGTAATACCGACCACATTACCCCAAAATCATAGGGGCATAACAAAATTATGATACCTAACATCATATTCCCTATACGCCACTTGGCGTGACGGGGTACTTTATCTTACTTAATACTAGTAACAGTATAACAGTTTAGTTTGACCATGTGAACAGAACATAAGGGAGAAGACAGCCTAGTACTCAAAATCGCCATGCCAAAGACGTACGTGTTAAACAGACAGGTGCAAATATTACGGTTTTACTGCAAACGGCAACACAACGAATTTGCGCTACAGTAACGTCCTTTTAGAGGCGGATGACGGAAGAAATATAGCTATTCCCCTCAGTAATCGAGTGAACGCAAAGAAGGGAAGAATACAAGTTTTGTGAGTGTATATGCACTCATTTATTTCCATGTTTGAAATCTTGTGGCGTTGATAATTTCAAAAACTCAAATTGATTATCACTCTGTGGCATCAGCTGTTGCAGGTCTGGCATACTGGACTTTAGGATATGCCCTTGCGCATGGGAACGGCAACAGTTTCATTGGATGGAACTATTGGGCGTCCTCTAACCTTCCTAATTCCGGACTGGCTTTCTTTTTCTTTCAATTTGTCTTTGCTGCCACAGCGTCCACTATTGTGTCCGGAGCTCTAGCGGAGAGATGTGAAATGGTGGCTTATTTTGTCTACAGTTTTACATTAACTGGTAAGGGAATACTTTGTCTTGTAAGATTATAAATATGAGCTATAAATGAATGTTAGTAAATAAGAATTTTAAAAATATTTCTTTCAGTGCGAAAAAAAGAAGTTTATTTTTTAATTGAATGATGTACATATGATGAGGCAGACAGGCTGGCAAAGGAAGGTGGTTAATTACACCAACCAGATACAGACAGGTTGGCAAAGGAAGGTGGTTAATTACACAACCAGATACAGATAGGTTGGCAAAGGAAGGTGGTTAATTACACCAACCAGATACAGACAGGTTGGCAAAGGAAGGTGGTTAATTACACCAACCAGATACAGACAGGTTGGCAAAGGAAGGTGGTTAATTACACCAGCCAGATACAGACAGGTTGGCAAAGGAAGGTGGTTAATTACACCAACCAGATACAAGTTCAACTTATGAGGAATCAAAGAGGTTTGTTTGGAACAAATACATGGACAAATGAAATACCAGAAAAAAACGATGCTTCTGCCAGCTCAACAGAAAAGTAATGATTTCAGACTCCGAAAAGATCACAACAGAAGTACTACCTTTTCAGCATTCTAAGGATAGGAATCGCTGATAAGTGTGACTGTGGGACAAGAAAAATAACTGTTGAATATGAGGAAACATACTCGACACACGATGAACAGTGAAGGCTCTTGTAGCACCCTGCGGCACCATAGCGGAAGAAGATGTAGTTGATGATGTCACCAGCCTTGAGCAGACGAACGCTTTCTTCCAACGTGTAATGTTGACGTCTACAGGTATAAGCAGAAGAAGAAGAAGCATGATATATATCAATTTAGTTTATTTATTGTCCATATCTTAATATTTGTCTTGGTCACTTTATCCTCAATAAGTGATATATGTTTATCTTTTGATTTTCCTCTTCATAATTTCATTTTCATTTATTCTGTGATCGTTGCTCATCATCTCTTTACGTTATTTCTGCATCTTGATTACATCCCCTACTTGTCTTGATTACAGCACCCACTTGTCTTGATTAAACATCCTCAGAAACTGTTTGTTGACACTCTGCCAATAACATTTTCCCATTATTAACTCTGTTGTCAATAAACCATTCTTGTCTCCAGTCACTAACACCATAATCCTCATACGCGCAGCAACGTTTGGAGAGAACCTCAACTTTACTCAAGTAACACTTACTCTTGAGGTTGCGAGAAATGTACGCTTACAGCAAAACTGCACAAAAAAAGGGGGGTTTAACATTTGTAAAATTAAGGTGATACAAATATATGTTATTCATCGCCAACAAACACACACACACACACACACACCTCTTAGAATTCTCATACAAAAACCACATTTCTATGAGAATATTTGTAAAAGTGAAGATAAATTAGTTTGACAGCAGAACGACCAACTTCCAAAAACCAATTCTATTCTACTTTATTTGGGTTTCACTGCAGTTGGAGCATCCCCATATGTGCTCCGCCGCACATCCCAGCATTTCTCAAAGTGTATGCACAGTGATTGCTCATGTCAGGTGTTGATTATAGATACATCTGTTTTTCACACTTAGCGCTCTAGATCGACCAGATTCAATTTCCACCGTTCATCATCATCATCAAGTACCGGGCCTGCTGGCGTAGGTGATCATGTCTCACCACAATTTTCGATCTCGACAGTTATTTATCATTTCTGTTGTTGACCTTCTGCCAAGCCATTCTCTTAAGCTGTTTGGTATTTTTTCTCTTTGCTTTCCTCTATCTCTTCGCCCCTCAATTTTTCCAGTTGTTACAATATATTCCAGTTGTTCTCTTCTCATTACATGACCAAAATGTGATGATTGTTTCTTCCTAATATTGGAAATTAGCTCTCTTTTTGATTTTGCCTCTTTCATAAAGTTTCCATTACTCTTCTTAGCTGTCCATGGTATTCTCAACAATCTTCTGTAAAACCATATTTCTGTACAATCTTTGTACAACCACGAATCGCCACAATAATAGAAATATCCACCTTTAGACTCCTCAATTTATCATCATTGTCCCACCCATTCTCCTCCACTTCCTCCACTTTGTCGAGAGTAAGGCTACACTCTATGCCAGAACTGCCAGCGAGCTTATCGGCTATTTCATTGTCATGTACACCATCGTGACCTGGTCAGTACACCCGGGTTAATGCGTTCACGTCGGAGCCATCCATGACCTGCATCCACTCCTGCCGTAGACATTGTCAGTCAATCTTCTGTAGCATATTATGCGAGTTGGTCACGAGGACTGCGTGATCCACGTTCTGTGTAACCAACCATGTTGTCGCCACCGTTGCTGCTCCCATTCTCATGCTGGACACTGTAGTCCTACACTTACCAGATTCCCTAGCCATTTCACTGCCAGGTTGGTATGCCACAAAACACCAAACGCTTATCTGTCCGTAGATACAGGACCATCGGTGTGGATGAACAGAACCTGAGAAAAGGACACATTTTGTATGGATTCCCTTAGTATGACCTCGGTAGCTCCATAGACACAATTGCGATAATTATTTATCCAAGTCTTCATTGAATATTCTTGTCATTAGAACTACTGTCTTCGTACCCTAGTTGTACATTTTCAAAAACTGTTTATTTTAAATCTCTTAATCTATACGGGGGCCCTTTTTGGAATCCCCAGAAGAAAAGACAAAGAGGAAGACCAAAATATACTTGGAGAAGACAAATGAGAGCAGAGATAAAAAGATGGGGAAGACATCGAACGATTTTATAAGAATGGCAAGAAACAGAACCGATTTGAAAGTGTTTTTGAGGACATATGTTCTACAGGGAGCTGAAAGGAAGATAAATAAGAATATACATGGGACTACTTCATAATTATAAGGTAGTTAGCTTGAGCCACGTTTTGAGTCATAGTGTTGCTTCTTCAAAATGATCCTTCATCTCTAAGTAAGCGCAATAGAGTACCTAATCCTATCGATGATGGATGAAAAAGAACCCTCAACTCCCCCCGTGTTCAAGTTAAGCACGCAAAATGCCGACCTAGACAGCTAAAAATCAAACACAGTAGACTGTATGAATACCGAGCCCGACAAATTAGGAACAGAAAAGTAGATACCTACCGTTAATAATTAATGAACTTCTGAAATTATCAAGGAAGGCCCTCGCTTTTGCTACACCCGTATAGTGTATTAAACTATTCACCTCTTTGAAGTCAGTATCAAACCCAAAATCTTTTTGACGTCTGCATCAAACTCTTCATCTCTTTGACATCTGTATCAAACTCTTCATCTCTTTGACATCTGTATCAAACTCTTCATCTCTTTGACATCTGTATCAAACTCTTCATCTCTTTGACGTCTGTATCAAACTCTTCATCTCTTTGACATCTGTATCAAACTCTTCATCTCTTTGACGTCTGTATCAAACTCTTCATCTCTTTGACATCTGTATCAAACTCTTCATCTCTTTGACATCTGTATCAAACTCTTCATCTCTTTGACATCTGTATCAAACTCTTCATCTCTTTGACATCTGTATCAAACTCTTCATCTCTTTGACATCTGTATCAAACTCTTCATCTCTTTGACATCTGTATCAAACTCTTCATCTCTTTGACATCTGTATCAAACTCTTCATCTCTTTGACATCTGTATCAAACTCTTCATCTCTTTGACATCTGTATCAAACTCTTCATCTCTTTGACATCTGTATCAAACTCTTCATCTCTTTGACATCTGTATCAAACTCTTCATCTCTTTGACATCTGTATTAAACTCTTCATCTCTTTGACATCTGTATCAAACTCTTCATCTCTTTGACATCTGTATCAAACTCTTCATCTCTTTGACGTCTGTATCAAACTCTTCATCTCTTTGACATCTGTATCAAACTCTTCATCTCTTTGACATCTGTATCAAACTCTTCATCTCTTTGACATCTGTATCAAACTCTTCATCTCTTTGACATCTGTATCAAACTCTTCATCTCTTTGACATCTGTATCAAACTCTTCATCTCTTTGACATCTGTATCAAACTCTTCATCTCTTTGACGTCTGTATCAAACTCTTCATCTCTTTGACATCTGTATCAAACTCTTCATCTCTTTGACGTCTGTATCAAACTCTTCATTCTTGTTCTGTTCTAATCTGGGAAAGAGTTTCATTGTCGTCAGAAATTCCCCATGTCCGCTCCACGACTTGTCACATCATTTTCTAAAATACAACCATGAATTTCGTTGACAAAGTCGTTTCGTGCACGTCTTGCTCGTCTGTACAGGAAACGGTTCCAAACCTACTTAGTCTACTCTTATGATATGCGCGGAAGGCAACAGTGGCTTTATTTCTGTTTTCCTCATCGTGGGGGGGGGGGGGCGTTAACCACCCAGGTAACTTTTTTCCCTTATACATCTGTATCAATGTCCTTAATATGACCCTAAAATGATTCACCTCCGGCGAAGTCCATATAGACTAAAAACCACACGGCTACCTCGTCGCACAGGCAGATAACTCCGTCTTCGGAAGTGCTCATATTTTTCCGTTGATGTGTAAATGACGTTCCAAGACGGGTCTCGCTGTGAGACCAGGGGTGGTTGCCGCAGAGAGAAATCAGAAATAAAAATCCCAACTGGTGTAGCCGAGATTTGAACTCTCAACCTCTCTGTCTTGAGACCGGTGTCATGCTTTGAGACCAACCAGTCCTCCTAAAGTGATATTCAAATCTTTATCATGACTTTTTAAAATCTTTCTACTTTTATTCAACGATCATTACTTTTCCTCTTCGACCTAAAACAGGCATTAAATCGGCTTAAATTGCGTTATGTCGTGATATACGTCAGCCTGTAATATTTTCTCCTTTTAGCCCGATACATCCGACTTCAACACGAACTTGCCTTTCAATGAAATAATATTTTGTAATATCATTATCATGGTTAGAGAAGTAACACAATATTAGTAGCCATAATTGTATACAATATACATCGAATAAGCAACTTGAGGATTTTACTTTTAATTATGATATAGCTCTCCCATCACACAACCATCAAAAGATGCAAGACAAAATGAGCACACTTGATGAGAGATCACAACAGATGGGACTGAAAATAAATAGAGATAAGATCAAAATTAAGAGAATTAATGCAGTCGGCAATAACCAAATAAAAATAGAAGAAATACCTCTACTACACGTACACTCTTACATATACCTGAGCAGTAACATAGACAAAGAGGGAGGAATAGAAAATGATATTTAAAAAAAAAAGGATATAACAAGCAAGAAGAGCATTTGTTGCACTGGGAAACATATGGAAGTCCAAAGAAATTAGGTTAAATGCTAAAATAAAAATTTTCAACTCCAATGTTAAGTCAGTCTTATTATATGGCTGTGAAACGTGGAGAACAACTAAAATGATAATCATGAAAATACGGACTTTCATTAATGGATGGAAATGGCAGGACAAAATCACTAACATATAATTATAGAAATGCACCAGTCAAATACCAGTAGAAAAAGATATACAGCGAAGACGATGGCGCTGGATAGGACATACACCGCGGAAGCCAACTGAGAGTATTACACAACAGGCCCTTTATTGGAATCCCCAGGAAATAAGACAAAGAGGAAGACCAAGGAATTCTTGGAGAAGACAGATAGAAGCAGAGATGAAGATGATGGGGAAGACATGGAACGATCTTAAAAGAACGCCAAGAAACAGAACGGCTTGGAAAGTGTGTGTTAAAGACATATGCTCCACAGGAAGCTGAAAGGTAGAATAAGAAGTATAATTGTATACAATAATAGATTATGCCAAGTTTTTAAAAGATGATGTAAAATGAAATCAAAACAGTAAAAAAAAAATATATATCGCGTTTAAGGAAACTATTATAATTTTTTGGAATGTTATACTTCAACCATTTTGTGATCACATCCTGCATGTGCAGCAAAAGTCATAAATTAGCAGGAAATCAGTGTCATGAAACGGCCTTAAAATAATCGTACTTGAAACTTGCCGATGTTATAAGGCGTGAAAGAAATGAATTCCCAATAAAAAATGTTTTGTATTTACTGTTTACATGTAAAATAAGATAATCATCACATTACGTATTGTTTTTTGAAAGCACGTAGATGACTTGGTGGCCATATTTGTTGTTTACTCTTTAGTTTTTGAACTGGTCCTGTTTCTAAGACTTGGTTTCAGCGACACTCTGATTCATTTCTATCATGTTGTGTTGAAGTCGGATGTGTTGGGCCGAAAGGCGCAAATATCACAGTTATACTGCAAACCACAAGACAACGCAGATGCGCCCACTTAACGTCCTTTGTAGGGCGGATGATGGAGAGATGTACTCCTATAGTCATTGGGCGAACGCACGCAAGCATTTGTATCAAGTGCCATATATTCAGCGCCTGAAGTCGTCCGTCTGTGGTTTAACACTCACTTCTCTTTTTTCGGTTTCTCTCTCTCTATCTTTCTTGTCTAACCCCCCCCCCCCCCACCTCTCCAATATGATCTCTTGAAACTTTGTTTGAAATGACGAAACTATTTTATGTCTCTTGCTTTCATTTTCCTTAGCAGTTTTTTTTTTAAATATAAAGTTGTAAAATACATTCATATCAAAGCATTAACACCAGAACTAAAACTGGGAATAATAAAATTGTTGTATCTACTTAACATTCTAGCATGGAACAAAATTATGGGCATTTAAAAAGGAAAACAAATAAGAAAATCAAGACTTTGAAATGTAGATTTATAGACAAGTGTGGAGAATTGAATGGAAGGAAAAGAAGACAAGAAACTGAAAAGTTCTTAATAGCTCAAAATGAAGAATAAGAACTACTTAACACAATTAGAACAAGACAACTGAAATTCTTGGAACACGCGAAGAAACACGATGAAACTATTGCAGGTTATCTTGGAAGAGACGGCACAAGGTAGACGAGGCAATAGTAGCCCAAGACTAAAGTGGATTGATGCCATGAAAAGATGGACAGATGAATCTATGACAGCTTGCACTATCGCAGCAAGAAACAGGGTAAAACGACGATCTGTCAACTTTTGATGTGGAGACGGCATCCAGAGAATAAATGAATGTTGTAAAATTGACATTTTTATATTTATTCTCTGTATGTGTGTTATCCACAAAGAAACAATCAATATTCTTTGGGCACAACATTAGAGGTGGAAAGTTGGAATACGTAGTTACAACAGGCAAAATAAAAGGAAAGAGAGGTTGCGGACGACAAAGAGAGAAAATACTAGATAGCTTGGTGTCATGGCATGGAAAACAGTCCACAACAGAACTGATACAATGCAATGTAGATAGAAGTTTGTAGAAGGACATGATCGCCTAAGCCAACCGGTATGGCACATAATGATGATGATGATGTGTTATCCTGACTTTGTTGCTAGGATCATCATCGCCGCACAAAGGAACGAATCCATACGTGCATCTCGAGAAAATCCGAGGAGAATCCTAGCGAACGTGCACGAACTCCGTGGCACGGTCTGGGATCCACGGTGTGGGTAAGTCTCTGCTGACAATGTTTTCTGGGCAGCGGTATCGTGTATAGTCTACACATTTCAACTTTAACTGCCAAGGGTACTTTAACGTGCGCGAGTGCACACAGAGCCTCCTGACTATTGCTGTTATCCGAGAGGGCTAAACATCGAATCTCACTATGCAACAGTACATGGGGGGGGGGGGGTATCGTCATAATGAAAACACGGATGAACTTTTCCTATTTTAAAAAATAAATCACCAGCGCTTCTGTTGGGCTTTGACCCCGGGACCTTCCTGTCATGAGATCAACGCCGTACCTCTGGACTACCAAAAGTATTTCTGAAACTTTCCTGAGTATTCTTCTGTAACGTTTGCACTCTAAAGATATTGATGGCTTTTTTTGTTAGTGGATCTGCGGATAGTCTACATTTAAAGCCATATGTTGTTATAGGAAAAATACAGGCTCATATATATCCTAAAGTGCGTTGCTTGTATAAGTTCCTTGCCTCGTGTTGTGCATGTTGTCTTGTTTGATTCACAAGCCCTATTCAGTTTTGTATGATCTTCTTTTCATTCATATTTTCGTTTTTTGTTAGCAATGAATCATGATATTCAGAATTGTTTAGTTAAAAAACGTAAAGAACCCAGTCACGTAAAGTGGTATATAGGGAATATAGTGTTAGTGACCATAATTTTTATAGACCTTCGACACATGAGTTTTGGAGTAATGTGGTCGGTATTACGCCCTTGTCGCTTTACTTTTTCAGAAAAATCCGGCAACCGTCGATTAGGATCGAACTCGACCTCTTCTCGTTTGTGGTCCAGTTCACTAAACACTGAGCTATTACTGCTCTCAGAATTGTCAACTCTTTCAAATGTGTGTCTATTTCCTTATATCAAACACACTACGTGTCGTCTCTAACACTAATATCCTTTCCCAATTGTCATCCATACAACTTTCATTTATCACAACCTTCCTCATTCTTATTACTGTCACCACAACTCGCATCTGTTATATTATCATCACCACAAAACTCATCTTTTACATTATCATCACCACAAAATTCAACTTTTACATCATCAGCACAACTCTAATCTGTCCTTTATCATAACCACAACTCTCATCTTTTCTATTATCACCCCCACAAACTTTCGTTTTTTTATTATCATCCCCACAACCTTCATCCTTTCTATTATCATCCACACAACCTTCATCCTTTCTATTATCATCCACACAACCTTCATCCTTTCTATTATCATCCACAAAGCCTTCATCTTTCATACTGAAATCTCCATAACCTTCATATTTTCTATTGTCATCCACACAACCTTCATATTTTCTATTGTCATCCACACAACCTTCATATTTTCTATTGTCATCCACACAACCTTCATATTTTCTATTGTCATCCACACAACCTTCATATTTTCTATTGTCATCCACACAACGTTCATCTTTTCTATTGTCATCCCCAGAACTTTAATCTTTTCTATTGTCATTCCCACAACTTTATTATTTTCTATTGTCATCCCCACAACCTGCATCTTTTCTATTGTCATCCAAAAAACCTTCATCTTTATCTTTTCTAGTGTCATCCACAAAACATTCATCTTTTCTATTATCATCCTCACAACCGTCATCTTTTCTATTATCATCCTCACATCCTTCATCTTTTCTATTGTCCAAACAACCTTCATCTTTTCTATTGTCATCCTCACAACCTTCATCTTTTCTATTGTCATCCCAACAACCTTCATCCTTGTTATTATCATCCACACAACTTTCATCTTTTGTACTGAAATCTCCACAACCGTCATATTTTCTATTGTCATCCGCACAACCTTCATCTTTTCTATTGTCACCCACACAACCTTCATCTTTTCTATTGAAATCACCACAATCTTCAATTTTTCTATTAGCATCCATACAACCTTTATCTTTTCTTTTATCGTCCTCACAACATTCATCTTTCCTATCATCAGCCTCACATCCTTCAATTTTCCAGTAACCATCCACATAACCTTCATCTTTTCTATTGTCATCCCCACAACCTTTATCTTTTCTATTGTCATCCTCACAACCTTCATCTTTTCTATTGAAACCCCCATAATCTTCATCTTTTTTATTGTCATCCTCACAACCTCCATCTTATCTATTAGCATCCACACAACCTTCAATCGTTTCTATTGAAACCCCCACAATCTTCATCTTTACTATTGTCATCCTCACAACCTCCATCTTATCTATTATCATTCCCGCAACCTTCATCTTTTCTATTGAAACCCCCACAATCTTCATCTTTACTATTGTCATCCTCACAACCTTCAGCCTCTCTATTAACATCCACACAACATTCATCTTTTCTATTGTCATCTACACAACCTTCATCTTTTCTATTGTCATATACACAACCTTCATCTTTTCTATTGGAACCCCCGCAATCTTCATCTTTTCTATTAGCATCCACACAACCTTCATCTTTTCTATTATCATCCTCACAACCTACATCTTTTCTATCATCTACACAGCCTTTATCTTGTCTATTATCATCTACACAACCTTCATCTTTTTTATTGTCATCCCCACAACCTTCATCTTTTCTATTGAAACCCCCACAATATTCATCTTTTCTATTAGCATCCACACAACATTCATTTTGTCTATTATCATCCTCACAACCTTCATCTTTTCTACTATCATCCTCACAGCAGTTATCTTGTTTATTATCATCCTCACAACCTTCATCTTTTTTATTGTCATCCACACAACCTTCATCTTTTCTATTGAAATCCCCACAATATTCATATTTTCTAATATCATCCTCACAACCTTCATCTTTTCTATTATCATCCTCACAGCCTTCATCTTTTCTATTATCATTCACACAGCCTTCATCTTTTCTATTGTCATCCACACAACCTTCATCTTTTCTATTGAGACCCCCATAATCTTCATCTTTTATTTTAGAATCCACACAACCTTCATCTTTTCTATTGTCAACCACACAACCTTCATCTTTTATATTGAAACCCCCACAATCTTCATCTTTTATATTAGCATCCACACAACCTTCATCTTTTCTATCGAAATCCCCACAATATTCATCTTTTCTAATATCATCCTCACAACCACCATTTTTTTCTTGTCATCCACACAACCTTCATCTTTTCTATTATCATCCTCACAGCAGTTATCTTGTTTATTATCATCCTCACAACCTTCATCTTTTTTATTGTCATCCACACAATCTTCATCTTTTCTAATATCATCCTCACAACCTTCATCTTTTCTATTATCATTCTCACAGCCTTCATCTTTTCTATTATCATTCACACAGCCTCCATCTTTTCTATTATCATCCTCACAGCTTTCATCTTTTCTATTATCATCCTCACAGCCTTCATCTTTTCTATTGTCATCCACACAACCTTCATCTTTTCTATTGAAACCCCCATAATCTTCATCTTTTATATTAGCATCCACACAACCTTCATCTTTTCTATTGTCAACCACACAACCTTCATCTTTTATATTGAAACCCCCACAATATTCATCTTTTCTATTAGCATCCACACAACATTCATTTTGTCTATTATCATCCTCACAACCTTCATCTTTTCTACTATCATCCTCACAGCAGTTATCTTGTTTATTATCATCCTCACAACCTTCATCTTTTTTATTGTCATCCACACAACCTTCATCTTTTCTATTGAAATCCCCACAATATTCATATTTTCTAATATCATCCTCACAACCTTCATCTTTTCTATTATCATCCTCACAGCCTTCATCTTTTCTATTATCATTCACACAGCCTTCATCTTTTCTATTGTCATCCACACAACCTTCATCTTTTCTATTGAGACCCCCATAATCTTCATCTTTTATTTTAGAATCCACACAACCTTCATCTTTTCTATTGTCAACCACACAACCTTCATCTTTTATATTGAAACCCCCACAATCTTCATCTTTTATATTAGCATCCACACAACCTTCATCTTTTCTATCGAAATCCCCACAATATTCATCTTTTCTAATATCATCCTCACAACCACCATTTTTTTCTTGTCATCCACACAACCTTCATCTTTTCTATTATCATCCTCACAGCAGTTATCTTGTTTATTATCATCCTCACAACCTTCATCTTTTTTATTGTCATCCACACAATATTCATATTTTCTAATATCATCCTCACAACCTTCATCTTTTCTATTATCATCCTCACAGCCTTCATCTTTTCTATTATCATTCACACAGCCTTCATCTTTTCTATTGTCATCCACACAACCTTCATCTTTTCTATTGAGACCCCCATAATCTTCATCTTTTATTTTAGAATCCACACAACCTTCATCTTTTCTATTGTCAACCACACAACCTTCATCTTTTATATTGAAACCCCCACAATCTTCATCTTTTATATTAGCATCCACACAACCTTCATCTTTTCTATCGAAATCCCCACAATATTCATCTTTTCTAATATCATCCTCACAACCACCATTTTTTTCTTGTCATCCACACAACCTTCATCTTTTCTATTATCATCCTCACAGCAGTTATCTTGTTTATTATCATCCTCACAACCTTCATCTTTTTATTGTCATCCACACAATCTTCATCTTTTCTAATATCATCCTCACAACCTTCATCTTTTCTATTATCATTCTCACAGCCTTCATCTTTTCTATTATCATTCACACAGCCTCCATCTTTTCTATTATCATCCTCACAGCTTTCATCTTTTCTATTATCATCCTCACAGCCTTCATCTTTTCTATTGTCATCCACACAACCTTCATCTTTTCTATTGAAACCCCCATAATCTTCATCTTTTATATTAGCATCCACACAACCTTCATCTTTTCTATTGTCAACCACACAACCTTCATCTTTTATATTGAAACCCCCACAATCTTCATCTTTTCTATTATCATCCTCACAACCTTCATCTCTTCTATTATCATCCTCACAGCCTTCATCTTTTCAATTATCATCCACATAATCTTCATCTTTCCTATTATGATCATCACAACCGTCATCTTTTCTATTATCATCGCGACAACCTTCATCGTTTCTCTTATCATCCTCACAATCTTCATCTTTTCTAGGATAATCCCCACAACTCGTCGTTTTTGCTACACCTCGTCACTTTCCCCTTGTATTTTCCACAGCCCTCGTCTATCCCGTAGTTACCCACTGGGTATGGTCAGGACAGGGATGGCTTGAAAATGGTTTGGATTACGACATCGATGGTGTCAATGTCAACGTATACTATCACGTAAGTTTCTCGTATTTTATTGTTTGATAGTTGAAATTAGCTTAGGCTAAGTTGAGGGTGTATGTGACTGAGAATTGCACTGTATACAGACATTATCTACAACAATCTACACCAACATCGATTTCTTGAGCATAGGGAGTTTAATAAAGAGTGTATTCAGGTCTCATACTACTAAACTACTAAACAATTAGAACAAGACAAATGAAATTTGTGGGGCATATTAAAAGACACAACAGCCTAATAAAAGTAATATTGGAAGGGAAAATACAAGGTAAAAGAGGCAGAGGCAAACCAAGACTAACATGGACGAGTAACATCAAAAGATGGACAAGTCACTGTGACAATCTGGACCATCAAAGCAATAGGCAAAGTGGAATGGCGCTCCATGGTAGTCAACCTTCGATGCGGAGACGGCACTCAATGATGATGATGATCTAACCCTTAACATATTATATATTAATTTTTAGATAATTGAACACTTAGTTATATTTCACCAATATCAAGATGATACAAGACGTAAAAGAAAAATATGGTTTGATGACAGTTTACACTAATCAAATTGAGAGTGACGCACTGTGCGGCTAAACGTACGGAAAGAGTTAACTAAAGAGTAAAAGATCACAAGCTAACTCTTCTCTTGAATAGTAGAGGGCAAATATGGAGGGCGATAAGAGGAAGAAACAAAGAAGATAGAAAGAAGATAGGCAAGTTTCGTCTTTTCTTCATGCTGACAGTGAATTTCAAAACGGGAATATATCGTCCGACCTACATAAAACTGACATTCGATCGTATTTATTCTGAGGCCAGGCATCACTGTAGTTATACTCCATAGTTCTACCTAGTATTGTACACTAGGATGCTATGAGAAACATATGTGAGCCTTACATCTATGCAACATGAAATATACATATGTACCCTTGACTGCACTTTATGTTACAATAACTTTTTATTTACATTAAAAAAATGTATCTTAAACATTCTACTTTGTCTCTCTCTCTCTCTCTCTCTCTCTCTCTCTCTCTCTCTCTCTCTCTGTATGTATTTATATATATATATATATTTTTTTTTGGTTAAATCATATATAAAAGTAAGTGTTTCTGTTACGCCTAACGACGTTTATGGGGAATATTGTACTGAGTCAATATTTTATCAGAAAGTAAGTAAAGTACCCCGTCTCGCCAAGTGGCGTATAGGGAATATGGTGTTAGTGACCACAAATTTTACAGACCTTCAGCGCATGATTTTTGGGGTAATGTGGTCGGTTTTACACTCGTGCGCTTTACTTTCCCAGAAAAAAATCCGGTACCCATTTAAGGCTGGGTGAAGCGGAAGCCGCCGGTTGGGATCGTGCTGTTTTACTTTGCCAAAAAAAAATCGCCATCTAAGGCAGGGTGAACCCGGAAGTCGTCGATCAGGATCGAACCCGACTAATAAGAGAGTCATCATCATCATCATCGAGTCCCATCTACGCAACGAAGGTTGGATACCATGGAGCGCCATTCTGCTCTGTCTCTTGCTTTGATGGTGCAGGTTATCATAGGATGATTTGTCCATCTTTTGATGTTACTCGTCCATGTTAGTGTTGGTCTACCTCTTTTACCTTGTATTTTCCCCTCCAATATTACTTTTAGTAGGCTGCTGTGTCTTTTAACGTGACCCAAAAATCGCATTTGTCTTGTTTCAATTGTATTTAGTAGCTCTCTTTTCATTGTTTTGCTGTTGTTTTAAGACTCCATCGTTTGTCTTATTTTCTTTCCATCCAATTCTACCTATTCTTCTATATATCCTCATTTCAAAGGCTTCAATTTTCTGTTCTGTTTTCTTGTCTAATATCCCTGTTTCTTCACCATAGGGGTATGTTGAGAAGATGTAACATTTTGCTATTCTTAGTTTTAGACCTGGTGTTATTTGTTTTGATATTAGTATATTTTTCATGACATTAAAATTACTTTTTGCCATTCCTATTCTAATAAGAGAATACCTAAAATATTCCTACAATCGCGCCTCTGTTGAGTTATTGAGTTATTTGCCGGACATGATCATTGCACTCCGAACACGTCCATAGGTGCTCAGATCCCCTCATCAGCAAGTTTCGCAGTGTCCAGCTCTCTTTTTCTCTGCAGTAATAATCACTCAAATATTAAGTACATGTTTTACCGATTTTCTTTCTTTTTATACTTTCTCTCTTCTTCTTTCTCCCAACACATTTCACGCTGTATTTTTATGTTTCCTCTGCTTCCTTTTCAAACATTTTCTCCATTTCAATCAACCACCACCCATCTCTATCAGTACGAATATGTATATGTATCTTCACGTTCTACAGAAGTGAAGATAATGTGCAATGTGAAAAATCCTTGCAAAGATATCTCTCTGTACTCCTGGAAAACCCACTTAGATATCGCCTGTATAACTGGGACAGGTCCCACTGTGACCTTGTAGCGAACAGACACACTTGAGTTCCCCCATAATAGCTCTCTCTATTGAAAGTGACTCAGTGCTCCTCTTGTCCTATATTTGTCTGACAAAGGTCGCCAACCTTTCAGGAGGTCGGGAGGTGTGTGTTTGTTGAGAAATAGATTGTGTGTGCGTGGGAGGGGGAAACGAGAGAGGTGGAGCTGAGAAAGCCGTGCCAGTAGAGTGACATTTAGATTATGAATGTTAAGATTATTAAGAAAAAATAAATACATTTGTTATAGACATTTTAAAAAAATGAAATTCATGTACGGAAGTGCTTCATTAAGTGATACCAGATATAGCAACACAGCGAGCGTGTCACGTAAACTTTGGGAAAACAGTAGCCTCAACCAACAGAAACGACCACGAAAAAGATGGAATATGAATGGAATGGAATATTATAAAACAGAGGAACAAAAGAGCGCAAATTATATCTTTCCTAGACGCTGAAAAGCAATTGACAGAAAAAAGAAGAAGCAGAAATATAGCAGTGGTTATACACACAATTTCCAACTTCAAATTTATGTAAAATTGAGTAAATTGAACTCAGCTCCTTTCATAATTTGATTGTTTGGATGAAGTTTTAACTTGATTCTATAATATACTTGGCGATTGGGAAGCGGCGCCCAAACTATCAACTCGCTCTTATTATCTTCCAATATTCTGCTGGTAAAGTACACATTTTTTTTATTAAGCTTCCACAGCCTTTCATCATTTACTTAGCCACAGTCCATTAAGTAGTGCTTGGCTGACGTACATTTGTAGAAACATGTAGCACAACATAAATAAAAAGTCCATTAAGTAGTGCAGAGGCGAAGGCGCTCCTCACAGCAACAAAGCTGGAAGTTGTCAGCGACCCCCAGGTGATGGCTTGCGACTAGATCGGTGAACCAGAACCATCCGATTCTCTCCCCCACCTCTCCGTGGTACGTCCAGTAACAGATTAACCTGTCTAGTCCCGCCAAGCGAGTACGGATCGAAGAGGGAAGACAACCGGGTACTCAAAAATTTGCTAAAGTCGGATATGTTGGGCTGAACGTCGCAAATTTCACAGTGATACTGCAAAAAACGACACAACGCAGACACGCCCATTTAACATCCTTTTAAGGGCGGATGACGAAGATTAATACTCCTTTAGCCATCGGGCTAACGCAAGCAAACATTAAGTAGTGCTTGGCTGACGTGCACTGTTGGCAAACCTGTAGCACAACAACAGAAGTAAACAGTCCATTAATTAGAGATTGACTGACGTGCACTGTTGGCAAACCTGTAGCACAACAACAGAAGTAAACAGTCCATTAATTAGAGATTGGCTGGCGTGCACTGTTGGCAAACCTGTAGCACAACAACAGAAGTAAACAGTCCATTAATTAGAGATTGGCTGGCGTGCACTGTTGGCAAACCTGTAACACAACAACAGAAGTAAACAGTCCATTAATTAGAGATTGGCTGGCGTGCACTGTTGGCAAACCTGTAGCACAACAACAGAAGTAAACAGTCCATTAATTAGAGATTGGCTGGCGTGCACTGTTGGCAAACCTGTAACACAACAACAGAAGTAAACAGTCCATTAATTAGAGATTGGCTGGCGTGCACTGTTGGCAAACCTGTAGCACAACAACAGAAGTAAACAGTCCATTAATTAGAGATTGGCTGGCGTGCACTGTTGGCAAACCTGTAACACAACAACAGAAGTAAACAGTCCATTAATTAGAGATTGACTGACGTGCACTGTTGGCAAACCTGTAGCACAACAACAGAAGTAAACAGTCCATTAATTAGAGATTGGCTGGCGTGCACTGTTGGCAAACCTGTAGCACAACAACAGAAGTAAACAGTCCATTAATTAGAGATTGGCTGGCGTGCACTGTTGGCAAACCTGTAACACAACAACAGAAGTAAACAGTCCATTAATTAGAGATTGGCTGGCGTGCACTGTTGGCAAACCTGTAGCACAACAACAGAAGTAAACAGTCCATTAATTAGAGATTGGCTGACGTGCACTGTTGGCAAACCTGTAGCACAACAACAGAAGTAAACAGTCCATTAATTAGAGATTGGCTGGCGTGCACTGTCGGCAAACCTGTAACACAACAACAGAAGTAAACAGTCCATTAATTAGAGATTGGCTGACGTGCACTGTTGGCAAACCTGTAGCACAACAACAGAAGTAAACAGTCCATTAATTAGAGATTGACTGACGTGCACTGTTGGCAAACCTGTAGCACAACAACAGAAGTAAACAGTCCATTAATTAGAGATTGGCTGGCGTGCACTGTCGGCAAACCTGTAACACAACAACAGAAGTAAACAGTCCATTAATTAGAGATTGGCTGACGTGCACTGTCGGCAAACCTGTAACACAGCAACAGAAGTAAACAGTCCATTAATTAGAGATTGACTGACGTACATTGCAGCAACTTGTAGGGCAACAACATAGGTTCTTAATTATGCACGATCTGTGGTCATCTTTCAGAGAGGCACTCTAGTCCGGTTCACCTCTCTTTGCCAGGCTGTCTTCGTCTGTCCCCTCTCCTTCTCCTGCGGTCCACTATATGGCAATTCTTGTGAATGTTTCTGGATTGCATCTGAGCACGTGACTTAGCAGCTTCGTTGTCAGTTATCAGATGTGCACTATTCTTAATGGTTACATCTGTTGAGCAGTTCTTAGTTGCTGATCGTTTTTTTAAAGAGATTTCGCCTGTAATTAAATTCTGAGGACAAATAAAAAAAATAAAAAAATGGTATATAAGAAGCTTTACGTGATAAATGGACGACACAGACTAAACAACGTTTCGGCCCAATAGGCCTTCAACAGGAACAAATAAAAAAACACACACACAAAACTAATAACGAAACAATCAAAACAAAAACAATCGAAATGTGTTAGTAAAACGACTAAACTAAGATATAAATACTAAAGTAAACACGCAGGACGAAATACAAACATTAAGTAGCAGCGGTATTGTACTAGTAAAGGGTTAAGGCATAAAAATGCGAAGCTGCAGTAAAGCTGAATGTGAGGAAAAATAAAAGAATAAAAAAAATGATATGTAAGAAGCTTTACGTGATAAGTGGACGACACAGACTAAACAACGTTTCGGCCCTATAGGCCTTCATCTTTAAATTCTGATCCACTTGGCTGTTTAATTTTTAATAGAAACATTACATTTTTACATAGGTTAGTTTAGTGGACAGATTACATTAATTGTACAACGGGTAACTCCGTAATACTCAGATTCCTTCCTCACCACATTCTCCAGCATGAAGTACGTTAGCCTCACACTAGCGAAAGCACTGAAGATGGCTTAAATTCAGAGGCACGAACTCCATATCGAAGACGATGACACTTATCTCCTTAGTCGCCTCTTACGATAAGCATAACGGCTGACACTGACTCAGTTCTTCTGTCCCCGGACTGTGGCCAGGGCTCCGGTAGCCACACATGTTAAAATGTATATATGTCAACAATATTTATATGTCAAGATGTAAATACATTTAAAAAAAAAGAATTATTGCAACAGAAAGTAGCAATAAAGTTATATGTACACGTCACACCGTGATTCATCCAGCGATATTTGTTCGCATGTGTGGGTGTATTGCATTGATCATTTGGGCCAGCTGTGAGATGTCTCAGGTGTTTAATTGCCTGAAGTCTTGGCATTAAAATCTGAATGGGAAGGGCCACCTGCATTTCCTGTCAGTTTCAAAAACAGCGTTGGTTTTACTGTAGGGTATTTGTATAGCATAATAAGCACTTTCCAAATGGGTTTTTTAAAATCTAAGTTACGTATTCGATAGTTTATTGTTTGGCTTTAGATCTAATATATGTTATATTTTACAGTCGTAACTAACACTTCTGAATATTTTAGTTACTTTTGCCATTAGCTTTCTCATAAACGATAACAAATTCTTTACTTTAGTTTTACTTTTTATTGCCCCAGTGGATGAGGCCTGTCGTTTTATAGTCAGATGTCTCAGGTTGCTTCTTCCCTTCTTAGTACACACCTGTTAAGTGGGCATGGATCCGATATGACGCTACTTTACGCCAAAACCACGAGATGCTTGCTTACGTTCGCCCGATGACTGAAGTACTCTTGAGTATTCGTAGACTGTAGAATTCCTCTTCGTCATCCGCCCTTAAAAGTAAGTTAAGTGAAAGTATCTGCGCTGTGTTGTGGTTTGCAGTATAACTGTTATATTTGCGCCTTTCGGCCCAACACATCCGATTTCAGCACGACATTTTTGAGTACCGGGTTGTCTTCCCTCTTCGATCCCTGCTCGCTTGGCCAGACTAGACAGGTTGTTACTGGAGGCACCACGGAGAGGTGGAGCAGGGTCTGGATGGTTTTGGTTCACCGATCCTGGCGCAAGCCGTCAGCTGTGGGTCGCTGACAAGTTCCAGTTCTGGTGCTGGGAGGCTCGCCTTCGCCTCCAAACCACGATATATGCACCTTCCAGCCCGACACATCCGTCTTCAGCATATATTTTTGTTGACTGGACAGGAGTAATAATTAGCTTTTCGAATGTAAAGGGTTCTTTAACATGCGCGAGTGCACACTGGAACGTCCTTTTTTCCCGTTTTCCGGGAGGGCCAGACATTGCATCTCATAACCAGAGACCAGGTGGGAAGACACGAGGAGATATTTTTAAAATAACCACGGCCTGTGGTGAGAATCAGACACGGGACTGTGCTGTCCATAAGCCGACATTTTACTACTGGACCACACAGTTCCCGCTACGGATTTCGCTCCTGGTATTTTCATGTAAAATAAGAATCCTGGAGGCAAGGCGCATGAAGCAGCAGAGCTGTAATCTGTCATCGATTCATAGGTGATGGCTTGCGCCAAGATCGTTAGACCAGAACCGTATAGAACCTATTTCATCTCTTCGCCGTGTCTCTAGAAACAGATTAACCAGTCTAGTCTGGCTAAGTGAGTAGACATCGAAGAGGGAAGGCAACCGGGCACTCAAAATTGTCGTGTTAAAGTCGGATGTGTTGGGCCGAAAGGCGCAAATGTCACAATTCTACTGCACACCTCAACACAGCGCATCCATGCCCATTTAACGTCCTTTTAAGGGCGGATGACTTCTGTACGGAACAACAGCAGAACTTAAAAATACCTGCAGATACTACTACATGGCATTGGGCCGAAGGGCATCAGTTCAAAGGTCACTGGATCCATAACAACAACAAGGGCGGATGACGAAAAGAACAGTCAATTCCTTTTATATTCATCTGGTGAACGCCAAAAAGAAGAAATAAATTATAATTTTGACCTAGATACAGTACCACATGACGGCAACATTAGAGTACTAGGGTCTGTATTTTAAAGCTCCCATTAATCTGAGGGGATTCAGAAAATAATATAAAAGCAGTAAACGACTTTTCTTCTTAATTAGATTCCTATTACTACCTATGGTGCTGGTCGATTCCCTGGAGGGGTCCAGGGGAAGTCATGTTAGTCTCGAGAGCCGATGGATTTGGTGCCAACACTGGGATCTTGTCAAACTTTGTTATTTTTTCATTGTTTACGTTTAGAATCGACAACTTGACTCAATCTGGGTTTGTCTGCATTCAGCGCAGCTTTTACTGTCTATAATGACAGATCATCTGTATCATCATTTCTTTCTTTCTGTCGTTCACCCGATGACTAGTAAATGACGTTTAGTGGATGTAGATATGTTGTGTTGTAGTTTGCAGCAGAAATGCTATATTTTCGGCTTTCGGCCCAACACATCCGACTTCAGCATGTTATTCTGGATGTCTTCCCTCTTCGATCCCTTCCCAGTTGGCCAGACTAAACAGTTAGCCTTTTCTTAGAGGCACCGCAAAGGGATGCAGTAGGGTCTAGATGGTTTTGGTTCACCGATCCTGGCGCATGTCATCAGCTATGGGTCGCTGACAGCTTCCAGCTTTGCTGCTGTCAGGTGCCTTTGACTTCATTTATCATCATCACCATATTATCATTACCATTATCATCAATTGGGAGCCGCGATAGCTCAGGGGTTAGTGAACTGGACTACAAAGGACAAGAGGTAGGGTTCGGACCCAACAGACGGCTCTGGTTCACCCAGCCATTAATGCGTACCGAATTTTTTTCTGGGAAATTAAAGCGACATGGGCGTAATACCGGCCACATTACCCCAAAAATCATGTGCTGAAGGTCTGTAAAATATATGGTCACTAACACCATATTCCCTATACGGAACTTGGCGTGACGGGGGGTACTTTACTCTTTTTAAAAAAAAAATTATCATCAATTACTAATATAATCATTTACCATTATCATCAATTACCAATATAATCATTCACCATTATCATCAATTACCATTATAATTATTCACCATTATCATCATTTACCATTATCATCAATTACCTTACTTATAAGAAAGCTGAACATGTCACTCCAAAACTTTATATCCTCACCTGTTAATCATTGTGTTGTTCTCCGTCAAGTGAGCTGAAAGAAGGTTTACTATTTCAGGATTTTGCTGGTAGTGGCGTTGTCCACTGTCTCGGAGGCACGGCAGCCTTCTCTGGAGCTCTTATCCTGGGTCCGCGGATCGGGAGGTTCCACACAGAGAGTAAAACAGTCATCCAGCTTAGGGGACACTCAATTCCGGTATATCGAAGTCAATTTTTCTTAAACATTAATTTTAAATTGTGTCATATTCGTTTCTTGTTCTTGTTCCTCTTCATTTTGTGTCCTCTTTTCTTCTTTTCTTAATCTTCGATTTCTTCTTCTTTCATTGTTCTTCCTTTTATTTTTTTGTGTTTTTTTCCTGTTCATTTTCTTTTGTTTTCTTATTTTCTTATGCCTTCTCATCTTCTTTTTTCTTCAACTTCTTCTTCTTTTATTCTTCCTCCTCTTCCTTTCTTGATCCTTCTGCACGTGTTCTCTTGTTTTCTTAATTTTCTTCTTTTTTTCTTCTTATTTTCTTGTTTTCCTCTTGTTTTTCTTTTCTTGTTCTTCTTCCTCATCTTATTCTTTTTTGTCTTTCCTTAGACCTCGACTTGACATAAATCGGTTGTTGACGTCCAGTAAAGCAACAACAAAACAACATCAGCTTTGTCAGTAATCAACAGTTACAGAACAATATATATAATTTACCAATTAGGGAGAGGCGAAATTATAATGAAGAAAAAAGCAAAGTTTTAAAAGTCTACCTCATCAATTTATGGGTAGTCCTAAATGTCCTCCTTAGGAGGTAACAAGTAGAGGAAATACTAACAGCTCATTGGATAAACACAGATATCACGTGATCTACCACTTGAAGTTTGTTTATTGAGTACGTTCTAAGTGATAAGACAATATCAGAGCTAAAATATACTCTGTTAAAGTCACAAAGTACAATGACCTTTGCCTTAGTTTCCTCATTTGCCTTTCAAAGGGAGATATAGTTTGCGATCTTTAGCCATTCTGTTAGCCTCTGCTACTGTTATGTTTCCTAGTGTTTCTTATATTATATTAATCCATCATTTTTGTGGTCGACCCTTGAATCAAGTATCGTAATGTTTATTAAAGGATCGTTGTGTTGTATTTTGGTCATTCTGTCTAATCACGTGGCAAAACAATTTTATCCGTTGTTTCTTTATGTATTCTATCGCGGGAATTATTCTTAGCATTTTACTTAGTTCTCCATTTCAGATCTTATCTTTCAGACTGTTTCCAGTCTTTCATATAACATATTTCCTTTCGGTAGTAGTGTTTTTTTTAAAATTGATCTTGTGTCTAGAGTCAAGGTCTGGCATTAGTAGCACAATTAATTGTCAAAACTAATTATCGATGACGCCTGTGTTGCTATGATAATGGTTCTATATACAACAATAAGGACCTTAAGGGAAAGGTGTCCAAAATAATTATTTTTGTCACCAAAAATATGTCTAATTTAAGAGTTGATGAAGCTACTGTGGCAAGTAATGATTCTGTATAGTGTAAGTCAATTTCGTTTTAAATTAAACAAAAGTATATACATTGATTAGCCGCGATAGCTCAGTGGTTAGTGAACTGGGCTACAAAAGACAAGGGGTAGGGTTCGATCCCAACCGACGGCTTTCAGGTTCACCCAGCCTTAAATGGGAACCGGATTTTTTTTTCCGGGAAAGCAAACCGGTGCGGACGTAATACCGACCATAGTAAAGTAAAGTACCCCCGTCACGCCAAGTGGCGTATAGGAAATATGGTGTTAGTGAGCATAAATTTTACAGACCTTCGGCACATGATTTTTGGGGTAATGTGGTCGGTATTACGCCCGTGCCGCTTTACTTTCCCAGAAAAAAAATCCGGTACCCATTAAAGGCTGGGTGAACCTGGAAGCCGTCGATTGGGATCGAACCCTACCTCTTGTCCTTTGTAGTCCAGTTCACTAACCACTGAGCTATCGCGGCTCAATACCGACCATATAACCCCAAAAATTATGTGCTGAAGGTCTGTAAAATTTATGGTCACTAACACCATATTCCCAATACGGCACTTGGAGTGACGGGGCTCTTTAATTTACTTATGTACATTGATTGAAGAAGTGTGGTTAAGGAAACGTCCGGAGTAAGATAGGGTTGTATCCTATCACCACACTTGTTCATTGCATTCATCAATATTATAATGTTGCAAAAATTCTAGCTCAAAAAATGAAACTAGTATCAATGAACTACCCTTTACAGCTGACCAGAACTTTATAGCAGAAACACCAGAGAAATTGCAAGTGGGTTCCATGCCCAAAAACCCAGAGTGTAAAACAAACAATATGAGAATAAAAAGACAGAAATCATGACCATTTGTGGAGAGAAGCAAGACGTAAATATATATATTTAAAAAAGCAAAGGTGTAAAACAGACATCCGAGTTTAAGTATCTAGAAGTATCTGCCATCTGAGGTTAACATTGTTCCCAGATATTTAAATTCATTTACCTGCTTTAATATTGTTCCACCTGTCTTTATTGTGTATTGCAGTGATGTCATTTTCTTTGCTGCTACCATTATTTCTGTCTTTTTACTATTAAGGCTGAGGACTTTATTTTTGCACCTAGTGGATCTTAAAATAATCTCACTATACATATTAAATCTCTACCCATCTTTCACTAACTGTATTTCTCTTTTTCCCCTTTTTATTCCTACCATCGCGCCTCTTTTTCCGTAACATATTAAATAAACCTGGTGACAGCACACAACCTTGCCTAACACCCTATTTTATTTGCTGAAACATCTACATACGCCCTGGTCCGGGTATACGGGTTTTCGTCCGGATGTTAGGTTATATAAAGTACAACAGATTCGAAAAAAAGACACAATAAACAAAAACAATAGTAATAAACATGCAACCAGTAGCTAAAAGTTGATCTTGTACCAGTCAAGACCGGTCTTTCACTCAGACAAGATTTCTCTTTATAATGTTATCAACACTTATCTGTCACTTCTAAATATAGAAATGTTACTATCATTTGGCTGCAATTCCTTTAAAATGTAAGCGTTAATACTTCTTCATAACTCTATACCTTCTATTTTTGTGTGTACTCCTTTTCTCTAAATAATGCAACACGTTTATTGCTCCTAAGGATTAATGTTATAAAATACAATCTATAGCTAATTTACTTTGTTATATTTTACACAACCCATCTACTCTTAATTGTTCTCTGGTACATACTGTGGTGGTCAATGGAGTTTGCAACTGCTGACGTCTATTTAAGCCACGTTCACAAAGAGACCCTTAAAAAGTATTTCTCTCTCTCTCTCTCTCTCTCTCTCTCTCTCTCTCTCTCTCTGCGATCAGGACTCAATCAGAGTAGGATTCCAGACTCTCACATTATTTTTTTTTCAACGAGCCTACGCCATGTCCCATCTCATGATCTTTCCTTAGTTATTTTTCTGTTTGTCAGGCAACTTTGTCTAACTTTGGCGAGAACTTTTCGCGACATTGTAAGAATACAGTTACCCAACGTCATCTTGTTTTTTAAAAATTCTGTATTGATAAATCCTATGCAAGTTTTGATATGGTCTATATTTAGTAGAACTTTTTCGTAGTGTGTTACTTCAAGACTGTTTCCGACATCTTGTCCTCAGTTCGCTAACTACTGAGCTATCTCTGTCCATTTACATGGTAAAACTTGCGTTCACCGGCTCTCATGAATTGTGCAGCTGATGTGTGTACGAACATCACAGATAAACATTCCAAGAAAAAAAGTGAAGTTAGAAAACAATTAATCCGAGCCTGGGATTTTAACTTGCACGAATCATTGCTGCGAACTGTCAACGAATAGGCGTGTTAAAAGGCAGGATCAGACAGCAAAATCAGTGTTTTCGTTTGTATAGTTGCTAACAAAAATACAATTATATGGGCACTAATTTCAGTTAGGTCTCAAAGTTGTCCATGTACAAATGTTATATCCTGTCATCCCTCATTCCATGTACAAATGTTATAACCTGTCATATCTCATTCCATGTACAAATGTTATAACCTGTCATATCTCATTCCATGTACAAATGTTATAACCTGTCATATCTCATTCCATGTACAAATGTTATAACCTGTCATATCTCATTCCATGTACAAATGTTATAACCTGTCATATCTCATTCCATGTACAAATGTTATAACCTGTCATATCTCATTCCATGTACAAATGTTATATCCTGTCATATCTCATTCCATGTACAAATGTTATAACCTGTCATATCTCATTCCATGTACAAATGTTATAACCTGTCATATCTCATTCCATGTACAAATGTTATATCCTGTCATATCTCATTCCATGTACAAATGTTATACCCTGTCATATCTCATTCCATGCACAAATGTTATAACCTGTCATATCTCATTCCATGTACAAATGTTATAACCTGTCATATCTCATTCCATGTACAAATGTTATATCCTGTCATATCTCATTCCATGTACAAATGTTATAACCTGTCATATCTCATTCCATGTACAAATGTTATAACCTGTCATATCTCATTCCATGTACAAATGTTATAACCTGTCATATCTCATTCCATGTACAAATGTTATAACCTGTCATATCTCATTCCATGTACAAATGTTATAACCTGTCATATCTCATTCCATGTACAAATGTTATACCCTGTCATATCTCATTCCATGCACAAATGTTATAACCTGTCATATCTCATTCCATGTACAAATGTTATAACCTGTCATATCTCATTCCATGTACAAATGTTATATCCTGTCATATCTCATGTTATATCCTGTCATATCTCATTCCATGTACAAATGTTATATCCTGTCATATCTCATTCCATGTACAAATGTTATAACCTGTCATATCTCACACTTAGTTAACAGCTCTTGGTGGTTTCATTCTGCTTTTCGGATTCCTGGCCTTCAACGGAGGGTCACAGCTGACAATCTCTAAGCCAGGAGATGGGGCTATCATCAGTCTGACAGTCGTCAACACTGTCCTCTCAGGCAGCACATCTGCAATAGTCACGCTCATCATCCGCAGGTGAGTTCTAGAATACATCCAGCGACATCTCCGCTCATTTCATTTGTTTTAACTTCCATCATATCCTCCAAAGAATGTTTCTGGCCGAAACCTATGATTTGGGTCTAATACATTATAATAACTTGAGCTGGCACATAATGATATTGTATTCGAATTCAAGAAAAGAACTTAAAACATTGACATAACAAGCCTATATCTTTACGTGCTCTTTGGGGACAAGGATCACTGGTCAAACTAAATTGAAACAAAATAAAACAGACGGCAAATATATTACAACCTGGTCGCATGACCTGCCGGTGCTGTGGCAGCCCTCTTGGATAGTAAGAAAACTCAATAAATGTTGATTAGCATAAGTAAGCACCAAGGAAAAGGTTGTATGATAGACCTTTCGAGGTTGTATGATAGACTTTTCAAGGTTGTATGATAGACTTTTCGAGGTTGTATGATAGACTTTTCGAATCTGAAAGATAAGTGAAGATACTCAACATCTGAGAAATATATTCTAGTCTAGACAACAATAATGCACATCAAATGGCAGGACAAAATAACCAACTCAACTGTCCTGCAACATGCTTAGATTAAAACAAGACAAATGCAATTTTTGGGCCATGTTAAAAGACACAACAGCCTACTAAAAGTAATCCTGGAGGGGAAAATACAAGGTAAAAGAGGCAGGGGCAGACCAAGACTAACATGGACGAGTAACATCAAAAGATGGAAAAATCAGCCTATGACAACCTGCACCATCAAAGCAAGAGACAGAGCAGAATGGCGCTCCATGGTAGCCAACCTTCGTTGCGAAGACGGCACTCGATGATGATGATGATGAACGTACTAAGACCCCAACAATCATGTCGATGCTCAGAAGACGAAGACTAAGATGGCTGAGGCATGTCCAACGAATGGAAGAAAAGCACATTCCTAGGCAAATGCTATATGGTGAACTAACACACGGAAAAAGACAAATCGGCAGACCTAAACTACGATATAGAGATATCTGCAAATCATCTCTAAAAGACTTCTCCATATGTGAGAATGACTGGGAACATCTGGCAAGTGATCGCACATCATGGAGAGCATGTATAAGGGACGGTATAACAACATTTGAGACTGTGCTAAGGCAAAACTTAGAAGAGAAAAGACTCATGAAAAAGGATGGAAAATCCTGTGGATCAGTGAGCCTGACTTGTTTATTATGTGACGGCGTGTGTTTGTCAAACATTGGTAAAATTAGCCACGAGAGAAGCTGTTCGACAAAAACAAATCCTCAAAAAATACACAATTTCCACTAGATCGTCTGACAAGACGAAAAGGGCCATATACATAGACAACAGATCCACTTAATTTAAAAACGGATCCCATCGTGCTCAGATTTTCTCACTTCATAGTCTCAGATTTCTTCACCTCTTAGTGCTCCTATTTCCTCACCTCATAGTGCTCAGATTTCCTCACCTCTTAGTGCTCAGATTTCCTCACCTCATAGTGCTCAGATTTCCTCACCTCTTAGTGCTCAGATTTCCTCACCTCTTAGTGCTCAGATTTCCTCACCTCATAGTGCTCAGATTTCCTCACCTCTTAGTGCTCCTATTTCCTCACATCATAGTGCTCAGATGTCCTCACCTGATAGTGCTCTATCTAAAAAATCTAATTCATCAACAAACCCACTCGACATAACAGCTTTAAATCAAAAAAGATATTAAAGATACCTATACAATACAAGTAAAGAACACATACCAGAAGCTGCTAGAGGACGGAATTGAACAATACAGAAGAGAAAATCCTGATGAAAAAGTAACAACCAAATGGCAATGCATAAAGAAAAGCATACAAAAAGCCTGCGACACCTTACCCAAAAGAGAAAAGAACAAAAAACAAAAAATGGATAACTAACACCATCTTAGAAAAAATGGAAGAAAGGAGACAAGCGAAGAACACTGCCCAATACAATAAAATAGATAATAAGATACGCAAAATGTGCAAAAAGGCAAAAGAAGACTGGCTCAGCCAAAAATGTATAGAAATAGAAACTATGGAAAGCAAACAAGACCTAAGAGGAATGCACACAGAAATAAAGAGAATGACTAATAAAAATAAAAAAGCCACAGAAGGTGGATGCATTGCAGACAAAAAAGGAAAAATGCTAACAGACAATAAGGATATCATAGATAGATGGCAGGAATATATAACAGAACTATTTCATGATCAAAGGGACAAGAAACCAGTTATAAAATGTACATCAGGCTATAAAATCTTAAAATCTGAGGTGGAAAAAGCTATAAAAACAATGAAAAGGGGAAAAGCAGCAGGACCTGAAAGCATACAGATAGAGATGATACAGGCACTTGAAGATTTTGGCATTGAAGTGATTACAGACATATGCAACGACATATACCACACAGGATACATACCAAATGAACTAAAAACATCAACTTTCATTGCATTGCATAAAAAGAATGGTGCAGTTGAATGCAGTGACTTTAGAACAATAAGCCTAATGAGCCATGTTACAAAAATCTTGCTAAAAGTTATACAAGGAAGGATTCAGAATAAAATCAATACTGAATTAGATGAGCAGCAATTTGGATTTAGGAAAAATAGCGGGACAAAAGAAGCCATATTCTGCATGATAACATTAATTGAAAAATACACAGAAGTAAACAAACCAATATATGCCTGCTTCATAGACTACACCAAAGCTTTTGATAGAGTACACCACAAACAACTTATAGAATGCCTAAAAGAGATACATCTAGATGACATGGATATACGACTAATATGCAATCTATACTGGGAGCAAACAGCAATAATAAAATATAACAAAGAGTTCTCTACACCCATTGATATAAAAAGAGGAGTAAGACAAGGATGCATCCTATCGCCAAGCTTGTTCAATCTATACACTGAGCAAATCTTTAAAAACATCACAGAGATGCCAGGCCTACAAATTAATGGAAAGATAATCAATAACCTAAGATATGCTGACGATACTGTACTACTAGCAGAAAATCCTAAAGACCTACAACAATTACTTCATGAAATAAATACGACAAGCAAAAAATATGGACTAGATATGAATATCAAAAAGACTAAAACTATGATCATAAACAAAGAAAATACTCAAAACCCACAAGTGGATATCAAAATTGAAGGAATAGACCTGGAGACAGTTCAGAACTATAACTACCTTGGACATACTATAACCAGTGATGGAAAATGTACAACTGAAATAAACAAAAGAATAGGAATGGCAAAAAGTAATTTTAATGTCATGAAGGACATACTAACATCAAAACAAATAACACCAGAGCTAAAACTAAGATTAGCAAAATGTTACATCTTCTCAATATTCCTATATGGTGCTGAAACATGGACATTAGACAAGAAAACAGAACAGAGAATTGAAGCCTTTGAAATGTGGATATATAGAAGAATAGGTAGAATTGGATGGAAGGAAAAGAAAACAAACGACGAAGTCTTAAAACAACTAAAAATGAAAAGAGAACTTCTGAACACAATTAGAACAAGACAAATGCGATTCTTAGGCCATGTTAAAAGACACAACAGCCTACTGAAAGTGATCCTGGAGGGGAAAATACAAGGTAAAAGAGGCAGAGGCAGACCAAGATTAACATGGACGAGTAACATCAAAAGATGGACAAATCAACCGATGACAACCTGCACCATCAAAGCAAGAGATAGAGCAAAATGGCGCTCCATAGTAATCAACCTTCGTTGCGGAGACGGCACTCAATGATGATGATGATGATAGTGCTCAGATTTCCTCACCTCAAAGTGCTCAGATTTCCTCACCTCATAGTGCTCAGTTCCTTACCTCATAGTGCTCAGATTTCCTCCACAGTATGAAGCACTCTCGCCACTCACTATCGAAACGCAGGAATCCAAAGAGGACTTGTCAACCAAAACAACACTGCCGGCGTCATTAATCCCGACACGTTGATGGATCTACTTTGGAGGAGATCTGAGCACATTATGGTCTGGCCCGATGCGCAAAGAGGATTAAAGATGGCTTCACCTCAAAAGCACGAACTCCATAGGACTAGCAAAGACCTTGACCCCCAAAGCACTTAATCACCTCTTACAACATGCAAGTGACAGCGGCTATATATTTTCTCTCTTCTGGCCGTCGCCAAGACACTAGTAGCCAAACGGGCGAAATACACACACGCTGTAATAGATAATGTAGTAAAGAAGTAAGGAATAAAATCAGTAAACAAATAAATGTCGTTTATAAAAGATGTTTGTCAGTTATTTGTTAAAATAATGTTTATGATTTTGTAGTCGGTTATGTTTCAATCGTGTTTTGTACTTTGCGGCCCAGTGCACCCGTCCCGGTACCACTGTATTTAGGAGTGTTTTCACAGTCTTTGCTTTTGTCAGTTACAAATACCTCCATCTGTATATGAATTATTGCTGTGAGGAATAGGCAAAAAATGAACAATTTCATCTGTCATATGTTTGTTAAAGGCGATTGAGGAAACTTTTACTAGAAAGGATGTCATAGTCACATCAAGCAAGAGTTTTTATAGAACTGATATCACAGTAATATAACCATGTTTTATTAGAACTGATCTCATAGTCATATCAAGCAAGAGTTTTATTAGAACTGATATCACAGTCACATAACCAAGTTTTATTAGAACTGATATCATAGTCACATCAACCAAGTTGTATTAGAACTGATATCACAGTCACATCAAGCAAGAGTTTTATTAGAACTGATATCATAGTCATATCAAGCAAGAGTTTTATTAGAACTGATATCACAGTCACATAACCAAGTTTTATTAGAACTGATATCATAGTCACATCAACCAAGTTGTATTAGAACTGATATCACAGTCACATCAAGCAAGAGTTTTATTAGAACTGATATCATAGTCACATCAACCAAGTTTTATTAGAACTGACATCATAGTCACATAACCAAGTTTTATTAGAACTGATATCACAGTTACATCAACCAAGTTTTATTAGAACTGATATCACAGTTACATCAACCAAGTTTTATTAGAACTAATATCATAGTCACTTCAAGGAAGCGTTTTATTAGAACTGATATCATAGTCACATCAACCAAGTTTTATTAGAACTGATATCATAGTCACATAACCAAGTTTTATTAGAACTGATATCACAGTTACATCAACCAAGTTTTATTAGAACTGATATCATAGTCACATCAACCATGTTTTATTAGAACTGATATCATAGTCACTTCAACCAGGTTTTATTAGAACTGATATCACAGTCACATCAACCATGTTTTATTATAACTGATATCATAGTCCCATAACCAAGTTTTATTAGAACTGATATCATAGTCACATAACCAAGTTTTATTAGAACTGATATCATAGTCACATAACCAAGTTTTATTAGAACTGATATCACAGTTACATCAACCAAGTTTTATTAGAACTGATATCATAGTGACGACAACCAAGACATTATAGACAGACATAAGACAGACTGACATATATTAAACAGACAGACACGTGGTTTACCTAAATTCTATTAAAAGCATTTCACTTATTTCGTTGTGTAGGCCATTTGCTTTTTATTTTACTGTTGACGTGTAAATGTTATTTCTGAAAATAAAACTCAATTCCCTGCTTGCTCTACTAATTTATATTTTAAAAAAAGCTACATCAAACGACGTTTTACATATTTACATTAAATATTATTTTTTATTGAAGGGATTAATAAACCATGCAGGAATAACAAAATGAAGCATTTATATAAATGCTTCTAACGCAGAGAAATAACACGTGCACACAAATAACATGGATTTTAAGTACATTTTATCATATATACTGCCATGCTTGATGGCGGTCGGTGTCGTAAATCAAGGACAATAACAGCCATGCTGTTGATATCAAACTGTAAATAGTAATCCCAGGTCACTAAAGGTTAACGCGTTTTATTTATACATTTCAAGTGATTCAGAAATAAAATGTTGACAGCACACATGCTCTGGGCAATTTTAAAATAGAATAAACTCAAACCCTATTGGATATTGACGTATCAAAAGGTATCGACCCACGCATTGACATATATGACATAATATAGGTTAGGTCTTCAGGTATACACTTGCACATATGGAGCACAGCAATTTAATGCACGTTTTATTGGTTTGAAATGGTTATATCACAACCCTCCTGGTGAATCCAGTGCAAACTCAACACATCTGACTTACTTTCCAAATTAATTCAATAAGCTGCGTGAAATATATTAAACACCAAATACAGCACTTTATTTCGCAGTTTGGTGACACGTTGAAACTGTTTTTGCACTTTGAAAATGAAAATAATTATCGTTAACACAGTTGTAAGTAAATTGTCATCATCATCATGTGCCATACCGGTTGGCGTTGGCGATCATGCCATTGCACAATCTTCTATCTACAGTACATCGTATCAGTTCTGTTGTTGACTGTCTTTCCTTTTATTTTGCCAGTTGTAACCAAGTATTCCAACTTTCCTCTTCTCATGTTGTGCCCAAAAAAATGTTTTATTATTTCTTTCTGATGTTTTTTTTAGGAGTTCCCTTTTTGTGTTGGCTGCTTTGAGAATTTCTTCATTGGTCTTTTTAGCTGTCCAGGGAACTTTCAACATTCTTCTGAGGAATCCCATCTCTGTGGCCTCTAATTGTTTTTTCATTTGTTTGACAACTGTCCATGGTTCGCTTCCATAGGTCAGAATTGGCTCTATATAGCACCGATGAACTCTCTTTTTTCACTTCTATTAACATAGATTTGTTGCATAAGACGTTTTTCACTTTCTGAAATGCTATTTTGCCTTAGCTATTCTGTTTTTATTTTATTTATGTGGTGCATTTTCCATCTGATAGACAGACAGACAAAACAGACGTACGTACAGACAGATTATAGCAGTAAATTCTTTGCTTTTTCGAGACTGACGTGTAATAATTTTAACACGTTTCTGAATAGTTGCTTATTTGAGACTTCTAGGTTGTATTAATCCTATATTCACGTAATTGTCTCCTCATTGTCCTAACATCGACGTTAAAAAATGTGTACTAGGGCCAGGAGAAGTGACAGGTCTATTTTATATGTTTTTTTCGGATCTTGACAATATATAATAATCTGTCTAAAAGATGGAAACCGTCCCGTGACTCCACGTGGTGGCGTATAGGGAATATGGTGTATGGAATATGGAATATGGCGCATAGGTTTTCTTTAGAACGTTCGTCGTTTTTATTTTGGGGTGGGAGGGAAGGAGTGGCTTATGTGGGCGGTATTACGTCAGTGCTGATTTGTCTCTGAGAAAAATTAGGGACCCCATTAAAGCTGGGTGAACCAGTAAGCTGTGGATCAGGATCGAACCGGATCTCTTGTCCTTATTTTGTCCAGTTCACTAACCACTACGCTACCTCCACTTGGAGGCACTTATTGGCGAAGTCACACGAGAACTGAGAAGGAACTAAACGGAATAATGTACTTGAAGCTTATAATGTTATATGGTAATGACTAGCCCAAGAGACTATACTAAATTACGAAATACAAATAAAATATGTAGCGATTACGTGATTGCGAAGTGTCAGTCAACTACCAGTGGTCAATGAGATAAGACAAAGACGATGGCGCTGGATAGGTAACACATTACGCAAGCCAAATGAGAGTATAACACGACAATCCCCAAGTGAGGAAATTAAGGAGAAAGCCAAAATCCACTTGGAGATTTTTCATATAAGACTTTTTCATTACACGTAAGACTCTTTCACATAAGACTTTCACATAAGACTTTCACATAAAAAAGTAAAGTAAAGTACCCCCCGTCACGCCAAGTGGCGTATAGGGAAATATGGTGTTAGTGACCCTATATTTTACAGACCTTCAGCACATGATTTTTGGGGTAATGTGGTCGGTATTACGCCCGTGCTGCTTTTACTTTCCCAGAAAAAATCCGGTACCCATTTAAGGCTGGGTGAACCCGGAGCCGTCGGTTGGGATCGAACCCTACCCCTTGTCCGTAGTAGTCCAGTTCACTAACCACTGAGCTATCGCGGCTCCCACTAATTTTTAGGGAATTAGTAAAACCCAGGTGTCCTCGCCAGGATTACGAACCCCGGCTGTTGCCGTGGTAAGCCAACCGCCTATCGATTGCGCTAACCGGACACCCAAGACTTTCACATAAGACGTGAAAATAAAGTTGAAGAGGATGGGTAAAACATGGAATCATCTCAAGAGAATGGCAAAAAACAGGACGTTTTGGAGAGTGTTTTGTTCAGAACTTCTGCTCCACAGGGAGCTGAGAGGAAGAAGAGGCATACTTGATTACGATTAATTGAGTCGTCAATGAAATGTCAGAAGGGAGCGAAGACTTTTTTTTTAAAAAATCAGAAGAAATCGCGCCACGGCCCTAACTCAAAGAGGATTATTACACACGTCTACAGTAAGTGCAGTGAGGTACGCCAGTTGTAAATAACGTAATAAAATTATATTACAAGCCTCTCCATAATATTTAGTTGTAAACAGGATCTATTCAAGCGTGAAAAATGTGTTTTCTGTTATGTCTCTTTGATCAGTTTTTAACTGATGTTAACTAGATGACTTCACGATTCAATGTTTACATGTTTACCTGTAGAATCATGGGTTTAGGTTTGTGAAGTTATTACACTGAATATTTCCAGGATACTAGATCATGCTACAAAATACGAAGTACAGAAAGGGGTGAGGCAGGGGTCATTTGAGAGGTTGAGGTATGTTTACAACACTCTGAAAAAAATCACAAATAATCAACAACAGAAAAAAAATCGTCACCACGGATATCTCTGAGACTGTCCACTGAGGGGCTTTTCACCGAAAACAACCCAATACTTGTGACGTCTCGGGCTATGCGAGCTATAGACGGCTGATGATCTCATTTTACACACAACCGCCCCTGTTCGCGATGCTGAAAACGTCACAACTATTGGTTCCCCCCCCCCCAACCTCAGCGGGGGCAGGCTCAGAGATATCGGTGGGCGACGGATGCATCCTCTACTTATACCTGATCAACATACATGCTAAGATCATCATGAGAAATGTAAAAGAAATGTAAAAGAAGCGGTGACAGATATGTGAAGTTGGACCCTTTCACAATAAATGTGGTAACATAATTCCAGAACTCAGGTAGACTGATAACTCAGTCCTCCTCTCAAAAAGTCAAAAATTACTAAATGGTGAGTGCGACTAAAAACACAGTGAAGAGCAAAGCCTCTGTACAGATACGCAAAAAATCAAGATAATTTTCATTGATAAAGCAAAAAGCCAACACGAAATCATCAATAGTGGAAAACATGAAATTGTATGAACTGAATATATGGGATCTGTAGGCTAACAATGGAGATTGCCAGAAGGAGATAAAAAGAAGATTAACAATAGCAGCACACAATTAATGATAACGAACATGTGGCACAATACCAGCATGGCAGTAAAATTCAAATTACTAAGGACATCTTCCCGATAGAGATCATATGGTTGTGAATCGTGGACAATTTAGCCAATAATAAAGAAGAAAATCGATTCATTAGAAAAAAAAAATGTCACAGAAAATGATACTCTGGATAACGAAAAAGATCAATGAAGACATTATAAAACACATAAACACGAAAACTGGCTCAAAAACCCAATTTCAAAAGGAAATTAAAATGCTACGAACAAATGAATATGTAGACGGGAAGTGGGACACTATAAAAGTCAAGGTCAGAGCACTGTATTTTTAGATGGTTACTGAGAGACCAGAGAAGAACAGTTAAAAATAGATCATGCGTCAAGGTCACGAGTGAGTGTATGAATTATTATAGATATAGGCCTAACATTACGTTACCAGACATACACTACGTCACCAGACAGACACTACGTTACAAAACAAACACTACGTAAAGAGGCAGACACTACGTCACCAGCACAGACACCACGTCACCGGTCAGGCTCTACGTAACCAGACAGATACCACGTCACCAGACAGACACTACGTCACCAGACAGACACCACGTCACCAGACAGACACTACGTAACCAGACAGGCACCACGTCACCAGACAGACACTACGTAACCACACAGACACTACGTAACCACACAGACACTACGTCACCAACGCCAGTTAGATAGTCTAGAGGTACAAGGTCGACCTCTTACTTTACATATCTATACGGCGACTAGATAGTCTAGAGGTACAAGGTCGACCTCTTACTTTACATATCTATACGGCGACTAGATAGTCTAGAGGTACAAGGTCGACCTCTTACTTTACATATCTATACGGTGACTAGATAGTCTAGAGGTACAAGGTCGACCTCTTACTTTACATATCTATACGGCGACTAGATAGTCTAGAGGTACAAGGCCGACCTCTTACTTTACATATATATACGGTGACTAGATTGTCTAGAGTTACAAGGTCGATCTCTTACTTTACATATCTATACGGTGACTAGATAGTCTAGAGGTACAAGGTCGACCTCTTACTTTACATATATATACGGTGACTAGATTGTCTAGAGTTACAAGGTCGATCTCTTACTTTACATATCTATACGGTGACTAGATAGTCTAGAGTTACAAGGTCGATCTCTTACTTTATATATCTATACGGTGACTAGATAGTCTAGAGTTACAAGGTCGATCTCTTACTTTACATATCTATACGGTGACTAGATAGTCTAGAGGTACAAGGCCGACCTCTTACTTTACATATCTATACGGTGACTAGATAGTCTAGAGGTACAAGGCCGACCTCTTACTTTACATATCTATACGGTGACTAGATAGTCTAGAGTTACAAGATCGATCTCTTACTTTACATATCTATACGGTGACTAGATAGTCTAGAGGTACAAGGTCGACCTCTTACTTTACATATCTATACGGTGACTAGATAGTCTAGAGGTACAAGGTCGACCTCAGAACAGAAAGAACCCAGGTTGAAAGCCCACCACAGGCCATAGTGACTTTTAAAATATGAAACAAAATTACTCCGTGGTTTCTTCGTGTCATTTTTCTTCCCTGATCTCTCTTGGGTTGTGAGATACGCTGTGTAGCCCTCTCAAATAACTATTTAAAAAAAACATGAGGACCCGTGTGCACCCCCGCACGTTAAAGAATCATTGGTAGTTAAAACTGAAAAGGGAAAGCCACAAATTTGGCCACAGCTCGGGCAAAAATTTATACGAAAAACCTGCACACATGTGGATCCCATACCGTGCTACGGAGTTCGTGTACGTGGGCCAAGATTCTTCTAGGATTTTTTTTGATATTTTCAAGGGGATATTGGAGCACTTATGGATTTGTTCGATGTGCTGTGATCGATCACAACCAAAACGATATACCTACTGAAGATAAATGATAAAGTACTGATTATCCGATGAGCATGTTAAAGAAACTGCTGGCAGCTGAAATTCGAAATAACTTTGAACATTTTTAAGCGTAAAAGTAAATGCCTAACATGCATCAATTAAGCGATTTGCGATTTGCAACTGTGTGGTTGAAAAAGAACCATGGTAAACACAGAATACTTAAATGTAGTACACATTGAAGTATTTTTTTTTTTAATGACAAAGGTGGAGATGGGGAGAAGTGTACATTTCAATGAAAAAAAAAACATGACTAGGACACTCGATTTACAAAAGGTCATCTAACAAATAGAGTTTCATTTATTATTATTATAATATATATAACCCAACATCACGAAAGAGGAAATCGAAGAAGTAATCAAATATGCACCAAGAAATAAAGCACCGGGTATAGATAACATACCAATAGAAATAATAGCAGCAGCAGGTGAAACAGGGGTGACATGGCTACACAGAATATTTAATGCAGCATGGCACCAACAACAAGCCCCAGAAGACTGGCAACAGCCAATCCTCGTACCAATATGGAAAAAGAAAGGTAGCAAAAGAGACTGCAGTCAATATAGAGGTTTATCTCTTCTCAGCCAAAGCTATATGCCAACATATTGGAAAAAAGGCTGAGACCAATAATAGAACTACAGTTAAGCGATTCTCAAATGGGGTTCAGAAGAAAAAAAAACAGAGAATGTACTGATGTTCTATCACATTAAAACAGCTTGCAGAAAACGACAGAACACAATCAAAATTCATACATAGCCTTCATTGACCAGAAAAAAAGCATTTGACAGAGTAAACAGAGAACAACTGTGGGAGATACTAACAACATACGCAGTAAGCCAACATCTAACCAACCTAATTAAAAGTCTCTACATCAAAAGTAGCTACAGGGTCAGAACAGCAGCAGGCTACACAGACCACTTCGAAGTTAGATCAGGTGTAAGACAGGGGTGAGTACTATTCTGTTTATTACATACATGGACTATATATTCAAGCTAGCCAACCCATCTGAGACAGAGGAGATCAACGAGCTTTTATTTGCAGACGATCAGGCACTAATACATGAAACAACAGAAGACCTACAAGAAAACTTAAACAAACCCAACAGATCAGGTACAAAATACGACATGAAAATCAGCATCAATAAAACAGAAGTTATGAATGTCGCCAAAAATAAACAGGACAACATAGAAGGCAAGCAACTAAAACAAGTAGAGGAATTCAAATACCTATGAAGTTTAGTGACACACGATAATTCTCAAACAGCAGAGATAGAATCAAGATGCAACAAAGCTTGTCAAAACATTGGACAGTTATCACCATTATTGTCCACCAAGGAAATAACTCTGGAGGCAAAACGAGCACTATACAATACAATCTTCATCCCAACGTTGTGCTACCAATGCCAGACCTGGACCATAGATGCAAGAACAATAAGAAAAATAACCTCTACTGAGATGAAATGTGTTAGACGAATGACAGGAAACAGTCTAAGAGATAATTTCAGAAATGAAGAACTGAGAAAAAAGCTAGGAATAGCTCCCGCCATAGAATATATAAGGAAACAACAGATAAAATGGCTTGGCCATGTGACAAGGCAGAAAGATCAAAATACAACACAACGAACCTTCAGCAAACGTTGTGAGAACACCAGACCCAAGGGTCGACCACGAAAAAGATGGATCGATGGAATATTAGAAGCACTAGGAAACATAACAGCAGCAGAGGCGAACAGATGAGCAAAAGACCGCAAATTATATCTCCACTCGACGCTGAAAGGCAGATGAGGAAGGAAAAAAGAGGAGGAAGAAGATATATATATATATATATTGTGTTCGCCAGCTTTCACCTCTGGCGAAGTCCCTAGAGCACATGAACTGAATTTTTCGTGTTAATAAGTTTTTTTCCCTGGCCGCTGTGTACACATGAGTCTTTCGACGCACAATTTATATAAATACATCTTTGGAGATACTCATATTTTTTCTATCGATGAGTAATTGACGTTTCAAGCCGGGTCTCGCTGCTGAAACCAGAGATGGTAAACGCAGAGAGAAGTCGCAAATAAAGGGTGCAGCCAAGATTTGAACTCACATACTCTCTGTCTCGAGGCGGACGTCTTGCCTCAGGATCAACCAGTCCCCCTAACATTTGTTTTGAAAAAATAAAACCCAATTGGTAAGATATATATTGTATGATATGTATAGATCTGTCAAAATAATTGCCTCTTCTTTTTTTACATATAACAGAGTGGGGATTTTGGGACGAACATGGAGCCTGGTCAACACTCTGAATGGAGCGCTAGCTGGCATGGTAATTTTTGTGTTAAACGTATACATTTCCTCTTCTTCTTTCCTACCTCATTTGCCTTTCAGCATCCAGGGAAGACATTATTCGCGATTTTTTGCTTTTCTGTTTGCCTCTGCTGCTGTTATGTTTCCTAGTGTTTCTAATATTCCGTCAATCAATTTTTTTCGTGATTGACCTTTGGGCTTGGTGTTCTCGCCACATTTATTAAAGTCTCGTTGTGTTGTGTTTTGATCTTTCTGCCTTGTCACGTGGCCAAACCATTTTAGACGCTTCTTCTTTATGTATTCTATATATATGGCCCTTTTCGTCTTGTCAGACGGTCTAGTGGAGGCTATTGCGTATTTTTTTGAGGTATTGTTTTTGCCGAACAGCTTCTCTCGTGGCTAATTCTACCAATGTTTGACAAACACACGCGGTCACATAATGAACAGGTCAGGCTCGCTGGTCCACAGGGTTTACCATCCTTTTTCATGAGTCTCTTCTCTTCTAAGTCCTGTCTTAGAACAGTCTCAAATGTTGTTATACCGTTCCTTATACGTGCTCTCCATGATGTGCGATCACTTGCCAGATGTTGCCAGTCGTTTTCACAGATGGAGAAGTCTTTCAGAGATGATTTGCAGATATCTCTATATCGTAGTTTAGGTCTGCCGATTTGTCGTTTTCCGTGTTTTAGCTCGGCATATAGTATTTGCCTAGGAATGCGTTTTTCTTCCATCCGTTGGACATGCCCCAGCCATCTTAGCCTTCGACTTCTGAGCATCGACATGATTGTTAGGGTCTTAGCACGTTGCAAGACAGTTAAGTTGGTTATTTTGTCCTGCCATTTGATGTGCATTATTTTGCGGAGACATCGCATGTGGAAGACATTTAGTCTTTTTTCCTGGTTTGAGTATGTTGTCCAGGTTTCGGATCCATATAGTAGTGTGCTAAGCACACAAGTTTGATATATTAAGAGTTTAGTCTTTTGAGTTAGTTTCGTGTTGTTCCATGCCCTTTTTGTGAGTTTGCCGAAGGTCGTAGCTGCCTTACCAATTCGACAGTTTATTTCTTCATCAAGAGAGATGGTTTGCGTAACTGTGGATCCAAGATATGTAAATTTCTGTACTGATTCTAGTGGGCAGTCTTTTAGAGTAATAGATATAGGTTTGAAGTCACCTTGATTTAGTATTACTGTCTTCTGAACATTAATTGACAGTGAAAAAAGGTCGCATGCTTTATCCAGGTTGTTGATCAGCGACTGTAGGGTGGCCTCACTATGAGCGACTAGGGCTGCATCGTCAGCAAATAAAAATTCTTTAAGTAGGGCAACATTTGTTTTGGTTTTTGCTCTTAGTCGTGCTAGGTTGAACAGTGAGCCATCTGGTCTAGTGCGAATGTAAATATCTCCTGAGCTGTTTTCGAAGGTGTAATTTAGGAGGGCAGCAAAAAATATACCAAAAAGGGTGGGGGCGAGGACACATCCCTGTTTCACTCCTTTGTTGACTTTGAAATTCTCTGATGGACTCCCATCAAAATGGACTTTGCCATTCATGTCTTCATGGAAGGAAATTATCAGCCTAAGTAATTTAGGAGGGCAGCAGCCTATGCCTTCTAACACCTTGTAGAGACCATCTCTGTTTACTGTGTCAAAGGCAATATAGAGCGGCATATTTTGTTCCCGACATTTTTCCTGCAGTTGTCTAAGAGTGAAGATCATATCTATGGTTGATCTCCCGGGTCTGAAACCGCATTGGGACTCGGGAAGCACCCGTTCTGCAAGTCTATGCAGGCGATTAAGTACGACTCTAGCAAAAGCTTTGCCTGTTGTGCTAAGGAGAGAAATGCCTCTGTAATTATTGCAGTTGCCCCTGTCTCCTTTATTCTTGTACAGCGTTATAATCTTGGCATTTCTCATATCATGAGGTATTTCTCCGTTTCTCCAGCATTTAATTAGCAGTTTGTATAGGTGTGGAAGTAGTACGCTTAGGTTGTCCTTTAGTACATCTGTGGGAATGTTGTCATTTCCTGCAGCTTTTCCTCTTGAGAGGGCATTTATAGCGTCAGCAAGTTCGTTCATAGTAGGCTCAACATCCAGTTCAAACATTGTAGGATATTTGGGTATTGATTGTGCTAGAGCTGTGTTTGCTGGTCTGTCGTCACTGCATAGATTAGAGTAGTGTTCAACCCATCTTTGCATTTGTTGTCCCTTGTCAGTAATAGGTTCTCCAAACTTGGATTTTAGGGGGGCTAATTTTGTTATTTTTGGTCCAAGGGCCTTTTTTATATTGTCATGCATGGTTTTTGAGTCGCCCCTGTCTGAGGCTTTCTGTATTTCAGAGCATAGATTGTTCCAGTATTCGTTTGCGCATCTTCTTGCTTCGCGTTGTAGGGTGGCTTGCGCATGTTTGAGCTGATCCTTGGTGATTTGATTGGGATTATTATTGAAGTTCAGTAGAACCTTTTTCTTATTAGCTATTAGTGGGTCTAGTCTTGCTGCATTTTCTTCGACCCAGTCGTTCTTTGAGAACCGTTTCTGGCCGTAGGTAGATAGAGCGCAGTTATAGATGTGTGTTCTCAGGGAGCACCAGTTGTCATCCACACTTGATGCATCTTCTACTTCTTTTACCAGTTCATCAAACTTGGATCTAAAAATGTCTTCGGTTGGTGTGGTTTTTGTCGCTGTGATGTTGATCTTGGCTGCTGCAGGCTCTCTTGATTTGTAGATACGACTACTTCTGGCTTTGGTCTTACTAATGACTAGAGCGTGGTCTGTGTTGCAGTCTGCACTGTGATATGTTCGTGTTATTCTGATGTTATTTAAAGACTGCCTACGTGTAAGAACTAGGTCTAGTTGGTGCCAGTGACCACTTCTAGCATGACGCCATGTTACTTTATGCTTGTGTTTCACATTAAAGTATGTATTTGTTACACATAGGTGGTTATTTGAGCAGAATTCTAGGAGTCGCTGGCCATTTCCGTTGATTTTTCCAAAGCCGTGGTGACCTAGACATGTTGGCCAATATTGCTGATCAGATCCTGTGCGTGCATTGAAATCACCGAGTAAGTATAATAGTTCCTCTTTTGGAAGTGAGTCAATGGTCATTTGCAGTTGTTGGTAGAAGTTGTCTTTCTCTTCGTCTGATGCAGCCAACGTTGGTGCATAGGCACTAATGATATTTATTGATCCATTCTTTGTATGTAGCTGGAGTATCATCAAGCGTTCAGACACTCCTTTTGGCGTGGTTATGGAGTTTATGTGTTTGTTATGTACAGCAAAGCCTACTCCATGTATACGTGGTTTTTCGGGGCTTAGGCCTTGCCAGAAAAAGGTATAGTTTTCTTCCTTTACAGAACCACAGTCTGAGAGTCTTGTTTCTTGTAGGGCAGCAATATCAACATGTAGCCTATTTAGTTCTTTATCTATGAGTGCTGTTGTTCTAATTTGTCCTTCTTTCAGTGTGCTTGTTTTAGTAAGTCCAGGGCACATGGTCCTTACGTTCCATGTGCCAAGTTTAAACATTGGTGCTTTCTTCCTCATTTCACTTTGCCTACTCTGCCTGGGCACAGGATATGGAGATAGTGCTTTACCCAGTCGCACTATCCCCCTCTCGACTTCGTTTCAAGGATTTCCGAAGGAGGGACAAAGTCCATACGTTCGGAATTGAAAGAAGGTGCAGGGGATGCCAGAAAGACGATTAACGCCGTCCACTGCCTTAGGGTCCCTCCCTCCGGATTTTTACTCTGGGTGTACTCCCATAACCTTCGATTCTAACTAGAAACTAGTCCACAAGGTAGTGGAGGGTTTTGTGGTCGAAGTTCCCCTTCTTCTAGACGGGTTGCCAGCCAAGGTTTACGAGTCCCGTCAACCCGGAGCGATATCTAAAGATACGCCTTTGTCAGGCTCAAGTGCCCGGACGTATGTATTCTAGGGCTGGGATTATTGCTAGTTTATTTCTTCATTTCTGATCTTATCTCTCAGACTGTTTCCTGTCATTCATCTAACACATTTCATCTCGGTAGTGATTATTTTTTCTTATTGTTCTTGCATCTAGGGTGCAGGACTGACATTGGTAGCACAACGTTGGGATGACTATTGTAGAGTCTCTGTTTTGCCTCTATAGTTATTTCCTTGTTGGACAGTAGTGATTATAGCTATCCAATGATTTGACAAGCTTTGTTGCATCTTGAGTCTATTCGTGCTGTTTATGAATTCCTTGATCCTATCTAATTTATATTTATAAAAGAACTGTTAAAACGTGTATATTGTATTACAGAAGGAAGTGGTCAACACTTGGTACTAGATGAAACACACAGCAACAACGTAGAGGATAGATGGTATGATCTCTAATAAGATCAAGAAATAATCACAATAACTGTCTTAGAATGGACTTCGGGAAAAGGAGAGAACGAAAAAAAGTGCAGTAGACCAAGGCCAGCCTGACCAAGAACGATACAAGCATATAATACATAGTGGGTCAGACTTGGGGTAGCCTGTAAAGGATTATCACCGTGGAACAAGCCTGGTAGTTATTTTCATGGGGACAGGATGGTCTAGAATTAAGGCGTCGGCCTCTAAACAAGAAGGTCCCGAATTCGAATCCCACCATAGACTGTGAGAATTATTCACTTCGAATCTGTGGTCTCTTCTTGGCTCAGCCATTCCCTTATCTCCGGCTGGTGGGATCTCATGTCTAGCCCTCTAACATAACAGCGAAACACAGGAGCCGTGTGCATTTGCGCCCGGGAAAAGCTGTTAAGGAAAAAACCTATCTCCAAAAATCTACTCGTGATAGTCGCTAGTCTTCAGCAAGTCGCGATATCTGCGTTTTTAGTCTGGACAAACCCTTCTTTGGTGTGATTCCTTGGATTTTCTGAAGAGTTCTTGATAGCTAATTTGGTTTAACTAAAATCTTTTGTGAATTTTCTTCAGACAATTTATATAAAAGTGTGACAATCTATCTTCCTGTACAATCCTTTGATTCGACAGCTTTAAAGCTCATTAAAAAAATCAATAAAACTAACATTTTCAAGTTCTTTTACATTTTTTGTTCGTAACTGCTGTAAACTGCAATCGACACTTTAATTAATTCAAAAATTACTAACTTTTTATATTTTTTCATGTTTTATGCATTTTGTTTGACGTTTAATCAATAAAAACCTATTATGCTTCTTTTCTGAGTATAGGCCACAAACAATGTCTCTCCATGCTTCCTACTCTTGGACATTTTCTCTACTTTCCTCCAGTGTCGACCACAGTTTTTGAGGATTTCCTTGACTTCTCTTTCTCCAAAGAATGCTATACTTCCTTGATTTCTCTCTCCCTGTGGGACTCATGACAGTGCCTGTCTTACAATACTGACAGCACTTTTTCTTATTGTGTGTCCAGTTTATCTCTATTTTCTGTTCATACTCTGCTGCTCTATTGCCATTCGTTTGTTTTGTCTGACGGCGTCAGTGACGTAATTCCCATGATTCACATCGGTTTAGAATATTTTGCTAAGCTACTGATAGAAGTGTTAAATTGAAGGAAAGTAACTGATATTTTTACATAAAAGGATGGAACGAAACAAGAGGGAACGAAACAAGTAACGCTGAAAGTAGTCAGCGACTCTTTTCTGACTGCTTGAGTCAGGACCACTGGGAACAGCAAACAATAAAGAGGTATATTCGTCGAGGCAACGAAAGAGGAGTATTTGTCGAGCCAACGACATCGGCTCCTTCTTCTTATTCTTTCCTTCCTCATCTGCCTTTCAGCGTCGAGGGTAGATATAATTCGCGGTCTTTTGCTCTTCTGTTCACCTCTGCTGCTGTTATGTTTCCCAGTGCTTCTAATATTCCATCGATCCATTTTTTTCGTGGTCGACCCTTGGGTCTGGTGTTGTCGCAACGTTTATTGAGGGCTCATTGATTTGTGTTTTGATCCCTCTCCCTTGTCACGTGGCCAAGCCATTTTATCTGTTGTTTCTTTATATATTCTATGACAGGGGCTATTCCTAGCTTTTTTTTTCTCAGTTTTTCATTTCTGATCTTGTCTCTCAGGCTGTTTCCTGTCATTCGTCTAACACATTTCATCTCAGTAGACGTTATTTTTCGTATCGCTCTTGCATCTAATGTCCAGCACTGACATTGGAAGCACAACAGCAGCTGAAAGGAATAAAGGAAAAGAAGAGACTATACAATAAGCAAGCAGAAAGGCATATCATCATACAATTAAGCCGTGATTTATGGATCAAACTGCGGAGAAACAATGAACACCATCATTATCAAGTACCGGGCCTACTGGCGTAGGTGATCGTGTCTTTCCACAACTTTCGATCTCGACAGTTATTTATCATTTCTGTTGTTTACCTTCTGCTAAGCCATTCTCTTAAGCTGTCTGGTATTTTTTCTCGTTGCTTTTATTTTCTTTCTCTATCTCTTCGTCCCTCAATTTTTCCAGTTGTTACAATATATTCCAGTTGTTCTCTTCTCATTACAAGGCCCAAAAAATATGATTGTTTCTACATAATATAGGAAATTAGCTCTCATTTTGCTTTGATCTCTTTCAGAACACTTTCATTACTCTTCTTAGCTGTCCATGGTATTCTCAACATTCTTCTGTAAAACCACATTTTTACAGACTCCAGTGATTTTTTTGTCTGTTGTCCTATTGTCCATGATTCACATCCATATGTTAAGACTTGCTCTACATAACATTTAAGAACTCTTTTTCTTGATTCCATTGTCAACAATTGATTGCATAGTATCTTCCTCATTTTTTGGAAAGCTGCTTTTGCCTGAGCTATTCTGCATTTCACCTCTTTTGTACATCTTCCGTCTGAGGTTAACAAAGTTCCCAAATATGTAAGTTCATTTACCTGTTTTAATATTGTTCCACTTGTCTTTATTTAAACAATGAACACTTGGCTTAAACCTTGACGGTTAGATTAGTTACTGGCAATTATGAAATAATCGAGACAACACGTGGGCTTTTCATCAATGAGTACCGTCTCTGCATCGAAGATTGGCTAACATGGACCACCATTCCGCCCTATCTCTTGATTTGGTAGTGTAGGTTGTCATAGTAAAAAAAGAAGTAAAATACCCCCGTCACGCCAAGTAGCGTATAGGGAACATGATGTTAGTGACCATAATTTTACAGACCTTCGACACATGATTTTTGGGGTAATGTGGTCGGTATTACGCAGGTTGTCATAAGCTGACTTGTTAATCTTTTGATGTTACTTGTACATGTTAGTCTCGGTCTCTTTCTGCCTCTTTTACTTTTCATGTTTCCTTTTAAGAGTACTTTTAGTAGGCTTTAGGGTCTTTCAACTTGTCCCAAAACTCTCATTTGCCTTGTTTGAATTGTGTTTAGTAGTTCTCTTGTCAATTGTAGTAGTTTTAAGACTTCATCGTTTGTTTTCTTTCATTTCCATGCAATTCCTCCTATTCTTCTATAAATCCACATTTCAAAGGCTTCAATTTTGTGTTTTGCTTTCTTGTCTACTGTCCATGTTTCTGCACCATGTAGGAATGTTGAGAAGATATAACATTTTGCTATTCTTAGTTTAGAGATCAAATCATGGACGTAATTCAGTACCCAAAAGTATCGCGGTGACGTCTAAGTGTTGTTGAATGTACGTGTATCACAGCTTGATGTAAATCACTATAGGAGGTTGTCTCCATGGTTGTGTATGCTACATCATCACGACATTGAGAGCTTTTTCAATAAAAGTCGGCGGCAACTACTTACAATGTGCAGCTCTTTAATAAGGATTGTTCTGTCTGGTCAATTGAAGGTTCCTCTGTGGAGATTCTGCGCCATCAAAACGGTCTTTCGTGCATTTTGTATACATTCTTTGAAGTGAATCGGGCGTTGTGAGCATATTCATTGTTGCATGTGCTACGTTTTCATAATGAACGATCGTATAGACCTAAACTGACCGTACACTCGTAAATGAGGGCGAAATGAGAGAGTTTTGTTCGTGAATTTACAGCCTTGGTGCTACTATCAAATTTTGATGTTTTCTAGAATCAGGATAGATATGAGGAGGTCGGGATAGATGTGTAAACCAGTTGATCGTTTTACACTGCGGGTCTTGCTGGGGAAGAACTCTGAACGCTTAAGGACTGTTGTTCGATGAGCGATGAGGATAATACGGCGACTAACACTCACCAATAAAAGAAAAGAAATGCTCTTATTGAGTAAATCTGAAAGTAATAATTGAACATGTTTCTTCTTTAAGGTCGCAGTATGTTCAGGATGCAATGTTTACCGAACATGGGCTGCTCCTATAGTTGGTGCCGTCGCTGGAGTGTCATACAATATCACTTCCTGGTTTATGTGCAAAATCAAGGTTGATGACCCTGTAGATGCTGTGGCAGGTATTTAACATATAACCAATATTTGTTTTTGCTTCCTTACTTGTTTGCGTTCGTCCAATGACTAAAGGAATACACCTTCTCATCATCCGCCCTTAAGAGGTCGTTAAGTGGGTGCTCTGCGTTGTATTGTGGTTTGCGGTAAAACTCTGACATTTGCGCCTTTCAGCCTGAATCCGGATTCAGCAAGTTATTTTTGAATACCGGTTTGTCTTTCCTCTTCGATCCCTACTCGCTTGGCCAGACAGACAGGTTAGTTTGTTGCTGGAGGCACCACGGAGAGGTGGAGTAGGGTCTAGATGGTTCCGGTTCATCGATTCTGTCGCAAGCTATGAACTGTGGGTAGCTGACAACTTCCAGCTCTGCTGCTGGGAGGCGACCTTGTCTCCAGTTATTGTTTTTGTGGACATACGTTGAGTTTGCACGGTTAGTTCTCTTTAGCAAACCCTGTCTCTTGCTTGAAATTAAAGGAGGTTTGGATATAAGGCCGACAACCCCATTCCTTAACAAAACACATTTCAACCGACGATAAAGAAGAGACATTAAATCAGAAATTCAGAAATGAAGATGATGCTGGATATGTCATGTTCTCAGAATGCCTCAAGTTCAAATATAGCTGTTCTCTACATCCCGCGATGATCAGGGAATTAATGAAAGATCAGGTGAACTATAATGAAGAATGACTCATACAAAACTTAAAGATAGTGGATTCATTTAGAATGCTATTTTAATAAATGATGAATGATTCAATAAGAATGAGATTTGTAAAATGAGTCAGGGCATACATAGAATAGTGAAGAAATGTATTTCGGTATTATGCGTCAAAAAGAATTTATTGTTTTCAATGATGAATATGAGAACGGGAATATCTCACATTAGGCATTGCTATGTTTCAGCATGCATATATTTTGTTTGGGCATGTTATTGTCTTCTTTATTTCTTTCCTTCTTTCTTTCTTTCTTTCTTTCTTTTTTCTGGCTTTCATCCGATGAATACTGAAGGTATGAATAGTTATCTTTATCATCCTCCTTTGAAAGCACATTAAATGGGTGTGGATGAATTGTTGTCCTGGTCTGCAGCTAGGCTGTCTTATTTAAGTCTTTCGGCAAAACACATCCAACTGCAGTACGACATTTTTGGGTATTGGGTTCCCTTCCCTATCTGATCCCTATTCTTTCGGGCAGACTAGATAGTCTGTTTTCAGGAGCACCACTGGAAGGTGGAGCAGTGTCTTGATCAGTTCTGTTGCCCGGGGATCTTGACGGGTACTGTCAGCTGTGATGTCCACCGATCTTGACGGGTACTATCAGCTGTGATGTCCACCGATCTTGACGGGTACTATCAGCTGTGATGTCCACCGATCTTGACGGGTACTATCAGCTGTGATGTCCACCGATCTTGACGGGTACTGTCAGCTGTGATGTCCACCGATCTTGACGGGTACTGTCAGCTGTGATGTCCACCGATCCTGACGGTTACTATCAGCTGTGATGTCCACCGATCTTGACGGGTACTATCAGCTGTGATGTCCGCCGATCTTGACGGGTACTATCAGCTGTTATGTCCGCCGATCCTGACGGGTACTGTCAGCTGTGATGTCCGCCGATCTTGATAGGTACTATCAGCTGTTATGTCCGCCAATCCTGACGGGTACTGTCAGCTGTGATGTCCGCCGATCTTGACGGGTACTATCAGCTGTTATGTCCACCGATCTTGACGGGTACTATCAGCTGTGATGTCCGCCGATCTTGACGGGTACTGTCAGCTGTTATGTCCACCGATCTTGACGGGTACTGTCAGCTGTGATGTCCGCCGATCTTGACGTGTACTATCAGCTGTTATGTCCACCGATCTTGGCGGGTACTATCAGCTGTGATGTCCGCCGATCTTGACGGGTACTATCAGCTGTTATGTCCACCGATCTTGACGGGTACTGTCAGCTATGATGTCCGCCGATCCTGACGGGTACTATCAGCTGTTATGTCCGCCGATCCTGACGGTTACTGTCAGCTGTGATGTCCGCCGATCCTGACGGGTACTGTCAACTTTGAGACTGCACTCTGCTCAATTGCAGGCTGGGCAACTAGGTTCCCAACGTTCTAGTTTAATGTATCATTTTTGTTTCCAGATGAACATAACTAAGTCGATCGAGTATTATAAATAGGGAAGTAAAAAAAAAAAGTAAAGTGCGCCCGTCACGCCAAGTGGCGTATACCGAATATGGTGTTAGTGACCATACATTTTACAGACCTTCGGCACATGATTTATGGGGTAATGTGGTCAGTATTACGCCCGTGCCGCTTTACTTTCCGTGAAAAAAAATCCGGTACCCATTAAAGGCTGGGTGAACCCGGAGCCGTCGGTTGGGATCGAACCCTACCTCTTGTCCTTTGTAGTCCAATTCACTAACCACTGAGCTATTGCGGTTCCATTTATAAATAGGTACCTAGCACAAAAGTTAGAGAAGATAACATCGAGCAAGCGGTGAGGCATAGAGTACACTCCTACAAAGTATGGTGACACTTTACAAAAAAGGAACACAACAAAATACTGACGTTTCGGCTTACATGCGACCTTCTTCAGAAAACACGAACATACAACGGACAACGAAATGAAGATAAACTAAACTACATGTTCTAGAGTAACCAAAACTAGTACATCTGAAACAGAAAGTGAATTTTAAAGAAAAGACAAATCGAGACGGAAAAGTTCTGTATGGCAGGAAAATCATTAATTAAAATTATGAAATAAATAAAAATGTAAATACACTTAACTGGAAATCTAAGCTGAAGCTCCGATGTGCATACGACTGGGAGTCAGATGTGTATAAGAGAGTATATTATATCCACATAATAAGCATTGGTGGGGCTGAAGGGAACGGGAGATAGGTAAGAACGTTATATAATATAATTACTTCCCCTTCAGTGACTTAAGTCTTCTTTCTTCCTCCTCTTTTCTCTTTTCACCGGTACCGAAGATATGTTGTAGAGTATATCATTTGTCGTTCTTGAGCTGCTCGAACTGTCTGAATTAGTGATTTTTCTTTGCTGTTACATGTCTCTATCACTGCATCTATCCATCTTCTTCTAGGTCTTCCTCTTGGTCTCTATCCATGCATTCTCGAGAAGAACGCCCTTAATAGTGATTGGTGAGAATTCATTCTGACCAGGTGGCCAAACCATTTAAGTTGTTGTTGCTCTATATATTCTTGGCAGGGCTTTATTCCTACCATTTTTCTTATGGTTTCATTTGGTATTCTATCTCTTCTTGTATTGTTTGTTACTTTCAAGCATCGCTTCTCAAATGTATTGATCTTTCTTAAATGTGATTTAGAAAGGGTCCATGTTTGACTTTCATAGCATAAAGTTGGTATGAAAATGCTATTCATTATTTGTTATCTAGCAGTCAGTGACTTAAGAGGCGAGATAGGAGGGTTGGGCATGGGGCTGGCTATCCCATAATGTAAAAAAATAAGCCGAAAAAACTTCACAAACATGGACCAGTCAAAGAGAGAAAAAGTAAATCCGCCATCCAGGAAAGAGAAGGGCTCTTTGTCTAAGAGATATACACAGCAGGTCCTTTTTGGAATCCCCAGGGGAAAAGACAAAGAGGAAGACCAAGGAATTCTTGGAGAAGACAGATAGAAGCAGAGATGAAGATGATGGGGAAGACATGGAATGATCTTAAAAGAATGGCAAAAAACAGAACGACTTGGAATGTGTTTGTTGAGGACCTATGCTCCACTGGGAGCTAAAAAAGGTAAAGGAGGAGGAGTCAATGACTTAGTAATGGGATCATCTGCTTGGACTGGGGACAATCAAAGGCTAAGGAAATCTAACCTGAATAAAATGCTGGCTGAAATCGGAGGCACTGGGCCACTGGCGCAGAACACAGTGCAACGTTTTAACGGGTGTTCAATCAGAGTGGATCTGGCAGACTCTAATTGTGATGTTCTGTCTGTGGGGGCGATCAATACACTTAACCTGACAGTTGACTTCATGTGAGAGTCTGGAATTCTACTCTGATTGAGTCCTGATCGCAGAGAGAGAGAGAGAGAGAGAGAGAGAGAGAGAGAGAGAGAGAAATACTCACAAATCCTGCACATTTCATCATATATTTTCGTCGTCTGTAGCTATGTTTGTTTGCAAGCATTTCTAAAATTCTCTAAACTCGCACCAAGTCAAAACTTCTTTATGGCCTCACTACTGTCAGCATTTACTTGTTCGGGGTCTGAAATTGTTGTCATAAATCTCCAATGGGCGTGGTTTTCAAGACTCATGGAGAAAGAAAACAAGAAATTCTGGTGTCTGTAGAATGTGACGAAGAACTTAATGTCTTTGAAATGTTTTTTTTTTTTTTTCAGGTCAAGGCGTAGGCATTGTTTCTAACAAAAAATTCTGTCGCGCTGGTCAATTGTGGATATTTTTTTTTTTTTTTAATCTATGTAAATCTACAGTGTAGATCAGTTTGTGACGGCTTAATTTTCATATATTAAAATGTTACACATTTCTTATGAAGCTAAAAGGACGAAATACTTGTGCGACGAGTTAACCTCTGACGATCAGATTTCCTCCTCTTGCGATGCTCTATGTAATGAGTTTCCTGTCACTGTTCACCACGCATTGAGCCTTTGTAGCGACAAAACGTGATCATACTGATCAACAGTTAAATAACGACTAAATTAATGCTGCATTTAAATCCTACATTTGTTCTGTAATTAAAGTCAACATCGACTGTAGGCTAAAGTACGATTCAAAATTTCATGACAACAGAATCAACCAAAATAGCATTTTCATTATTCTACTTCTACTTTATTAGGAAGAAGCAATCATCATTTTTTGGCCATGTAATGAGACGGGAACAGCTGGAATATATTGTGACAACTGGGAAAATTGAGGGACGAAGAGATAGAGGGAGGTAAAGAGAAAAGATACGAGACAGCTTAAGAGAATGACTTGGCAGAAGGTCAACAACAGAAATGATAAATGACTGTCGTGATCGAAAGTTGTGGGGAGACATGATCACCTACGCTAGCAGGCTTGACACTTGATGATGATGGCTTGTACTTGACATAGTCTTGGGCTTAACTAATTCAAATTAACATCTTACCAATCAGCTCTGCGTCATCATGTAGTAGTAGTGTATCAGTAAACAGATTTGAAGAAGGCACTCCTAATCTCAACTCCTTCGTTGTGTATACATTTTTGAGTGATGTAAAAAGTGAGTTAATGTTGAGTCCCGTATCAACTGTTGTTGGGTAATGATGAGTTTATGCCTACAAGAGGTATGATTACCTTTTCTTCTTAAAGAATACCACAGGTGCCACTTTCAAACTGCTGGGTGGTCCCCCGTATAAATCTGAACATAATTTTTTTTACTTCAACTGGCATTTGAACACCAAATCTTAAGGTTCGCAGGCGAGTGAACTAACCACTACACCACTGGGCTCTAATTAGGTGATGCACCTTGGCTAGATGAAGGTAAACAATGGAAGATACACTTCTAAGCTTTGAATTTACCAAAACCTTTACTACAGAAAGAAACTGGTTGTGTCCCAATTAAATCTTAACAGGGGAGGAAAATGGCGCACAGAAAACAAGGTGGTAATAAACATTCTCTATAGTAAGGTCTGATCGAAGTGAACTGGACTACAAAGGACAAGGGGTAGGGTTCGATCCCAACCGACGGCTTCTGGTTTCACCCAGCCTTAAATGGGTACCGGCTTTTTTTTCTGGGAAAGTAAAGCGGTACGGACGTAATATCGACCACATTACCCCGAAAATCATGTGCTGAAGGTCTGTAAAACTTATGGTCACTAACACCATATTCCCTATACGCCACTTGGCGTGACGAGGCTCTTTACTTTTTTTTTTAAGGTCTGATCGACTGGGAACTATAATGTCAGTATTGATTATTGTTATTATTACTATAATGATAATTATGAAGATGTTTTCTAAATAAATGTTAAATAAGATACTAAGGAGTTGCATGTGAATATGATGACGTATGAAAGGTGACTGTGATCATCATTCGGCGAGAGTCATAAGCAATTTACAACATATATTTGACATAGATTTATCACCTTTCGGTCTGCCTTGGGTGCATATGAGATATATGCATTTAAATCAGCAATGAATGAAGATAATAATGAATGTGGTGAAAAGCTTCAGCGTTGAAAACATCTCATGATAAATGTTACAGTTCACTTTGGTGGAGGAGCATGGGGCGTTATCGCAGTTGCCTTCCTGAGATACGACACTGGCATTCTGATGAGCTGGGACAAGAGATCTGGACTGGTGAGTACAAAACAACGAATTATTTATAGACAGTACCACCACCATTTCAACCAACGTTTCTTTTGTTTTATAAGTTTTCGTTACAAGAAGCTTACCTCAACACAACTTATTCTTCTACTTTCCTTCCTCATTTGCCTTCAGCGTCGAGGGCATATATAATTTGCGGTCTTTTGCTCTTCTGTTCGCCTCTTCTGCTATGTTATCTAGTGCTTCTAATATTCCGTCAATCCATCTTTTTCGTGGTGGGCCCTTAAGTTTGGTGTTCTTGCAACGTTTATTGAAGGCTCGTTGTGCTGTGTGTTTGTGTTAACACAACGAGGAGAAAATATATGAAATCTCCATTTTTCAATAAATTACGTGGGCATATAATCAATGCCCTCTTTTCTGTGAGTTAAGTTTAGTTTAGTTCCGTTTAGTTTAGTATACAGATCATCTTCATTACACATCGAACATGTCCATGAGGTCTTAGATCTCCCCTCAGCATGTCCCACAGTGTTTAGAGACTGATGACTCTAGTTCTGTGTTAATTTCTTATTCGTCTATATTTCCTGTAAATTTTTTCTGTGAAGTAAAAAAAAAAATGTGTAGTGGTTTTTAAAAAAAAATCTATTAGAGGTTTATAGTTGCTGGCCTCTGAGGTAGTTTTTTTTTTTTCTTCTCTTATATTTTGTTACCTTCATTCACTAGTCAATTAACATGTTCCGTCTTGAGGTATAAAGGTGAACCAATTGGATCGTAACTGTATCTATCTTGAACATGATTTTGGGCTTTTGTTTACTGCTTCGTTTTCGACGCATTTTTAGTTTAGAATTTATTTTGTTAAAATACTCAATCTTACGAGAATTCAATTAACGGCTTTTCTAACTTAGACACTTTTGACAAGTCACATTGCCTAAAGGTATATGTCTTTTAGTGTCTTGGACATGACGCTTACTATTTGAAAAGGTTGTCTAGAAAGTGAGGCTCATACAAAAGCATTTCGCTTATTGCCCTTTGTGTTTTATGAACGATGTGATGAACTAGACCAAATAATAATAATTTTTACAAAAAAACATAATTGCAAGATTAGAACTTTTGTTTAAGCATAAACAGAAAACAATTTAATTTGTGAATGGCAGATACTAGATTGAAGGGACGGAGTGGAAGGGCGTAAAACTTAAGGATTACGGGTACTGGTCACACCGAACTACTTTGTTTAAATATATGGTCATGAACCGCCAATGACATCAGTAGCCGAGACCCCTTCGTGTCGTCTAGAAGGGTTTGCACAAAGATCAGCGTTCATTCATTTTACACAAATCGTTTGCAGGCTTCCGTCTGATTAATTTCGGTTCTCCGTTGCACTTTTCGCGTCAGAGTCAAAATGGTGATCTACTTATTACATCTGCGCAGCTAAAGCGAAGTCATACGCCAGCAACAGTCACTTTTTGGCAAAGCAAGTGTTGTGAATGCGACCCCTTCAACCGTCTAGACTTGATCTGCGCTTTACGTCACTTAGGTGCTGTTCTTGACCGTTGTTGGAATTCCTTGACGCAAGTTATTTACATGTTACTCTTTAATGTGAAATACTTCGTCAGCCGCAGTTTTATCTCTTTAGGGAATTTGCACTGTGTTTTGTTCGTCGTAGGCTACATTCACTAGAGTAATCAAGAATCTAAAGGGCGCGTCATTTCTGTTAGTGCGACATTGTTATGTGTGCTACGTCATCGTAAAGGCTCATCGTAAATCCCTAGACCGGCCTTACGCTAATTTTACGGTCTGTTGTTTGATGTGCGACGTGGATAATCTGACGACTAACTGTGTGTTTATATGTTCGAAATTGGAGTCAACAACGATGGCCTAACATCATCAAGCGCTATACATTTTTTAAAAAAAATATGACGATCATCATTTTCAGGAGGACGTGAACTTCGGGGTACATGGTGGATAGGCGGCAGGAACCATTGAAGGCTATGCATGAAAAGTGTTCCTTGTTGCAGTTTCCTCATATTCCCAGTCCATGGGGGACTTGTTGGTCTCGAGGCAAGACGCCAGCCTTGGGACAGAGAGGTTGTGGGTTCAAATCTCGGCTACACCAGTTGGGATTTTTATTTATGATTTCTCTCTGCGGCAACCACACCTGGTCACAGCAGCGAGACCCGGCTTGAAACGTCAGTTACTCATCAACGGAAAAAAAACATGAGTATCTCCAAAGTCTGAGTTATCTGCCTGTGCGGCGAGGGACCTCTGTGCACATTGCTGCCAGGGAAAAATGGATTAACACGCAAAATTCAGTTCCTAGTCTCTAGGGACTTCGTCAGAGATGAAAGCTGGCGAACGCAACAACAACAACAACAAATCAAACCCCAGTATTTAATTTTATTTTATTTGGTTTTTCTTTCCTTTTCGGAAACCCTGCATGGCAATTCTTTTAGCTGTTTCCGGTTTTCGTCTAAGCACATGCCACTCCTGGCTTCAAGATCAGAATTTTAAATTAGTACATTTTTCTTGCTGGTTCCTTCCAGAATGTATAACAGCATATATCTCTGGCTGGTTTAATCCATAATTTTAGATGAGCATATATTTCTTGCTGGTTCCACCAAGAATTTTACCTAAGCACATATTTCTTGCTGGTTTTACCAAGAATTTTAACTGAGCACATTTTTCTTGCTGGTTCCACCTATAATTTTAACGCCGCACAATTTTCTAATTTCTTCTTGGCTCCATCTGTAAAGCAATTATTCAAGCAATTATATTTGACGAAAATAATCCTAACAATTTTGATCACAGACAGTATAAAATACTGACAGTGATAATGTTCACGCGCTGGAATCGAAGCGTTAAAATGCTTAAAAACAGCAAGAAACCATTACAACAACATTTTATTTGTACTGCTCACATTTACAAAAAATTGACTTTGTTTATTGTACAAGCTGAAGGGTTACTGAGCCGTAACGTCGTTTTATTTGTTTTTTTTTCCTCCACTACGTAAAGCTGTACCTTTTTTTTCTTTTTTTTTTTTATTCTAATTCTTACGGACTTCCGGTCAATATGGCGGATAAGAAAATGAGCAAGGAACCGGGAAGGTACTGTCTGAAAGGTGCTCCTTGATTCAGTTACCTCATATTCCAAGTTCGGTTTTCTGCGGGAGCTACTGAGTTTAGTGCTCTGTGTACACCGTGAACTGTGTGTTTCATCTGGATGGTGTTTCTATTTTCCGATTGCTTGCGATGATTCATGATATCGCATGACGAAGGACAGTTCAGTTGCGTTCACTGCGATACGCCTTATACCTTTTGACGTGTTCTGTATTTTCTATGATAGAGACTGAAAGCTACCTTTCTTTGTTTGAATATTCGATGAGATGTTAATTCGGATAATTCCACTGGCACGGGCGGTTGAGCAATTTTGGATTGTCATTTGTTTGCAGTGATACCGGGTCCCTCGAATAACTATAACTATCTCATTCTTACTTATATTTTTAGAACATAATATCTACAATAGTATTCTTTTCTTTTATTTAGTGGATCATACTTATTGTGACACAGCAGGAGAATTATAAGAAGATATTGACCTTGAGAATTAAGGAGAAGAAGTAGAAGAAGAAAAAACGTGGATGAAGGACATGTAAAAATAAAAAAGTAAAGAGCCCCGACACGCCAGGTGACGTATAGGGAATATGGTGTTAGTGACCATAATTGTTACGGATCGTCGGCACATGATTGCATTGACATGGCATGGATATTATGCCCGTGCAGCTTTACTTTTCCGGAAAAAGAAACCAGGTACTCATTTCAGGCTGGGTTAAACTGGAAGCCGTCGATCAGGATCAAACCCGACCTCTTGTCCTTAAAAGTACAGTTCACTAACCACTGAGCTATCGCGGCTCCCTATGAAGGATATGTATATATAAGTAAATGTCAAATAAAATAATTGTTATCCATTAGTTTCACCTTCTAAACAGTATTATTTAGATTAAACATATCTTATTGAAGATGGAATGCTCATTTGTGTGTGTCTTGCTCGTCACTAGATGCTGGCTTGGCAATTAGTTGGCTTGTCGTCAATCGTTACCTGGACAGGAGGTCTGTGTTCTCTTATGTTTGTGATCTTGAAAGTGACTGGATTCTTCAGGGTCTCTGCAGAGATGGAGGTTAAAGGTAAAGTCATATCGTTGATTTATTCTACCACGCGAGAGAATGTTTAGAATTGTGTTTTATTTTTTTATTTGAAAACATGCCTTACGTAATGTATGTGATTCAATATTAGACAATATACACAAATAATTCCAAGAATCTTTCCGTCAGCACCATTATCATCGTCAAATGCAGTGCTTGATGGCATGTCTCTTCACGGCTTCTCAGAAGTTTATCAGTTGTGTTGTTGACTTCCTATTGCAACCATTCTTTCAAACTGTCTTGTATCTTTTTTTTTCTCTGTTTTCTTCTATATCTTATTTCCTCGATTATTTTCTTTCAAGAAAGATTATTTTTTTTTTCTGCTGATGTTGGAAACAAGCTTTTCTTTTGCTTTGGCCATTTTTGGAGCATTCTCGGCTATTTTTAGAGCATTTTCGGGTACTTTTAGAGCATCCTCGGTCAGTTTTTGTGCGTCCTGGGCACTTTTAGAGTATCCTCGACCATTTCTATAGCATCCTCGGTTATTTTTAGAGCATCCTCCGCCATTTCTAGAGCATCCTCGGCCACTTTTAGAGCATCCTCTGCCATTTCTAGAGCATCCTCGGACACTTTTAGAGCATCCTCGGCCATTTCTAGAGCATCCTCGGCCACTTTTAGAGCATCCTCTGCCATTTCTAGAGCATCTTCGGCCATTTCTAGAACATCCTCGGTTATTTTTAGAGCATACTCGGCCATTTCTAAAGCATCCTTGTTTATTTTTAGAGCATCCTCGGTTATATTTAAAGCATCCATAGTCATTTTTGGATCATTCTCTGCCATTTTTAGAGCTTCCTCAGTCATTTATAGAGTATCCTCGGTCATGTTTAGAATATCCTCGGACATTTTTTAGAGCATCCTCGGCCATTTTTAGAGCAACCTCGACCATTTTTAGAGCACCCTCGGCCAATTTTAGAGCATCTCGGCCATTTCTAGAGCATACTCCGTTATTTTTAGAGCATACTCTGTTATATTTTGAGCATCCTTAGTCATTTTTAGAGCATACTCATAATCTCATTTTAATTTCCCCACGACATTCTCAATATATGTCTGCAAAGCTTCAATTTTATTGTCTCTAACGATTTTCTCTTATTTGGTTCGATTGTCAAGGAATGGCATTCATATGTTAAAAATGGTTTCACATAACACTAGAGAACGTTTCTGTTAATTTACACTTACGAAGACTGGTTTGATCATTTTTTTTTTCCTTTCTTTGAAATTCAACCACTACCTGAGCTACTACGCAACCTATCTCTGTTGTACATCTACTAACTAATGTTAACATAGTTTCGACTTGAATTGCACATTGAGGTTTTGTATTTTCTTCTCTCAACCATAACTTATATTGTTTTACTATGGAAGCTCAAGTGTTTGCTTTTACATCCATCACTCTCTTCTTCTTCTACCTTTTTAGCTCCCAGTGGAGCATAGATCTTCAACAAACACTTTCCAAGTCGTTCTGTTTTTTGCCATTCTTTTAAAATCATTCCATGTCTTCCCCATCATCTTCATCTTGCTTCTATCTGTCTTCTTGAAGAATTCCTTGGTCTTCCTCTTTGTCTTCTCCCAAAAAAAGGATTCCAAAAAAGGACCTGTTGTGTAATACTCTCAGTTGGCTTCCGTAGTGTGTGTCCTATCCAGCGACATCGTCTTCGCTGTGTCTCTTTATCCATTGGTATTTGACTGGTACATTTCCATAATTCTATGTTAGTGATTTTGTCCTGTCATTTCCGTTCTTTTATTTTGCGTAAGCATCCATTAATGAAAGTCTGTATCTTCGTGATTGTCAATTTTGTTGTTCTCCATGTTTCACAGCCATATAATAGGACAGACTTAACATTTAAGCTGAAAATTTTTAGTTTTGTATTTAACCTATTTTCTTTAGGTTTCCATATGTTTCCCAGTGCTATGAAAGCTCCTCTTGCTTTTGATATCCTTATTTTTGTATCATTTTCTATTCATCCCTCTTTATCTATATTACTGCCCAGATATATGTAAGATTGCACGTCTAGTACATCCATCACTGTCATCATCATCATCATCATCATCATCATCATGTACCCTGCCGGTTGGCGTAGGCGATCATGTCCCTCCACAATCTTCTATCTACAGTGCATCGTATCAGTTCTGTTGTTGACTGTTTTCCATGCCATGACACCAAGCTATCCAGTATTTTCTTTCTTTGTCGTCCGCGATCTCTCTTTCCTTTTATTTTGCCAGTTGTAACCAAGTATTCCAACTTTTCTCTTCTCATGATGTGCCCAAAAAATGTTGATTGCCTCTTTCTGATGTTTTTTAAGAGCTCCCTTTTTGTGTTGGCCTCTTTGAGAACTTCCTCATTGGTCTTTTTATCTGTCCAGGGAACTTTCAACATTCTTCTGAGAAATCCCATCTCTGTGGCCTCTAATAGTCTTTTCATTTGTTTGTCTACTGTCCATGATTCGCTTCCATAGGTCAGAATTGGTTCTATATAGTATTGAGGAACTCTCTTTCACATTTTTTGACATAGATTTGTTGCATAAAATATTTTTCATTTTCTGAAATGCTATTTTGGCCTGAGCTATTCTACTTTTTATTTCTGTGGTGCATCTCCCATCTGATGTTATTATTGTGCCCAAGTATTGCAAACGTTGCACTTGTTTTAGATTTGTCTCGTTTATTTTTATGCTGCATGATGGTGATGATTGTTTCTTTGATATAACCATTACTTCTGTTTTCTTACTATTCAGACTGAGACCTTTCTTGTTGCTTTCTTCTACTATTATGTCTATCATTTCTTGTAGTTCGTTCTCTGTCTCTGCTATTAAGACTGTGTCATCCGCATATTGCAAATTATTTATGTTGTGACCGTTGACTTCAATTCCTTTTTTGTCTACTATTGATCTCATAATATATTCGCTGTAAAGTGAAAACAAGTCCGGTGACAGAACTCAGCCTTGTCTGACTCCTTGTTTTATATATTGGAATTGTCCTGTTTGGTTGTTAATTCGTATAGCTGCTGTTTGTTGCCAGTACATATTTTTTAAGATTCGCAGATCCTTGCCATCAATGTTTAATTTCTCCAGCATATTGATTATTTCCACATGCTTTACTTTGTCAAATGCTTTCGTGTAGTCTATAAAACACATATATAGATCTATCTTTACCTCTATAGATCTTTCTATCAATGTCCTTAAGATGTATATTGCGTTATTGGTGCCCTTTCCTTCCACAAATCCACATTGTTCCTCACTTATTTCTGGTTTTATTTTGTTCCTTACACGTCTCATGATTATTCTTAGTAATATTTTAGTCATATGGCTCATGAGACTAATAGTGCGATGGTCTTCACAATCAGTGGCGCCTGACTTCTTCCATCACTGTAAGGTCTTTAATTTCTACAACTCTCTTTTCAATCTTAGCAAGGACTGTGTTACTGGCATGTCGTAAGTTGTTATTATTATAACCAACAAATAACATTACGGTTATGTCATTTATAAATTTTACTATACTCTCACTATACATATGAAAGATAGCATTTCAGAAAATGAAGAACAACTTTTGCAACAAGTATATGTCAATAGAGAGAGCCACGATAGCTCAGTGGTTAGTGAACTGGACTACAAAGGATAAGAGGTAGGGTTCGATCCCAACCGACGGCTTCCGGTTCACCCAGCCTTTAATGGGTACCGAATTTTTTAATGGGAAAGTAATTCGGCACGGACGTAATACCGACCACATTACCCCAAAATCATGTGCTGAAGGTCTGTAACATTTATGGTCACTAACACCATAGTCCCTATACGCCAATGGGCGTGACGGGGGTACTTTACTTACTAATTTTTATATGTCAATAGAAGTGAGAAAGAGATGTTGATCGTTGTTATATAGAACCAATTATTACCTATAGAAGCGAATCATGGACAGTAGACAAACACATGAAAAGACGATTAGATGCCACACAGATGGGATTACTAAAAAAAATATTGAAAGTTCCCTGGACAGCTAAAATAGACCAATGAGGAAATTCTCAAAGAGCCCAACACAAAAAGGGAGCTACTAAAACACAAAAAAGAAACAATCGACATTCTTCAGTCACATCATTAGCCGCGGAAAGTTTGAATACTTGGTTACAATGAACAAAATACAGGGAAAGAGATATTGCGGGTGGCAAAAAGAGAGAAGCTACTACAGAATTTAGTGTCATGGCATGGAAAACTGTCAACAACAGAACTGATATGATGCACAATGTGTAGAAGGTTGTAGTAGGTCATGACGTCCTACGTCAACCGGTATGGCACATGATCATGATAATATATTTAAAATAAATCTTATGATAGTTCACACACTTGCCTAAAAGCTTCTTTTTTTTCTGCTGTTGAAACATTTGTAATCGATTTTGTTATTTTTACAGTGGTTTTTTTTTTTGCTAGCACATATTCATTATCATTATTAAACCTTTGTTGTCAACATTTATACTATAAATTATGAATTATTTCCTGGTGCTGTAATTTGTCAAATGTTTTGGTATTGACCATAGAACATAATTACAGATCTGTTTTCACTTCTCTGTATTGTGTCTGTGTTACGTATTTGACGTTGTTCGTATATTTACCTAGAACAAAACCACAATGTTCATTGCTGATTGCTAGCATAATTATGCATGTCACACTTTGGATGTTGAATCTTAGTTTCATTGTTATCTCTTTTGTGTTGATTTTTGGTTTCTTCTCCTCTCTATTTTAGCATTGCTTCTTTATATTTGTTTGCTTTTTCGCGATTCAAATTCTTATATTCATATTTCTCTGTTTTATTCAGTCTTTAAACTCTGGGCTATTTGTCAACCACTTCTTTCTTGATTCTTTTCTTCTGGATGGTACGATATTTCTGATTTTTTTGTTGTATTGATTATTTCAGCATTTTCCACTACTCACATATAGCATGGTTTTTTTTTTGTTTCTATTGCAAAATGCCTGTTTTGAATTATGCTTTATATGTTTTTCACTTGCTTTCATTTATGATTGAAGTAATTCCAAATGTTAACTTGATGCAAACTGCAGTTCTTGGAGTTGCTTTAAATTATATTCATCGTTTCCTACAACTAACACATGAAAGTATTGTAATTTGTGGTGACACAATTATGGTATATATCAGATGGTTTCAAAGTCTATTCTTTATCAGTATGTAGTCAATTAATTTATGAATAGTATCTCCTTGCTGTTTTCAAGCCCAAAGGCATATTAAATCTTTCATATTATCTTTCACAAATTTTTCACCTTCAATTTGTTAGGTGCTCTTCCATTAGTATTCCATTCACCAAAAATAGTCTCACTTTGGCTAGCAATATTGTTTTTCTTCTACTCTTTTATAACTCTAACACCTGTTTATCATTGCTTTTTTATCTGTTAGTTTTAGAAATGCCACATTCATATTATTTTTTTTATTTTGAAGAGAATGGTAAACATGTTCGGGAAATGCAAACTTGGTGGGGAAAAAAGGTCAAGGGAATTGTGCAGTATTTGAAAGGTTTGTCGTAAACAACATTATACCAGTCCGTTGTCAACGAAGTATAATCTCATGTATGTGAGCTTCTAAGCGACAACAATCCAACGCTCACGGTGCCTCCACGTGCTCATGTATGTGAGCTTCTAAGCGACAACAATCCAACGCTCACGGTGCCTCCACGTGATGTAGAGAGCTAATTGACTGGAGTTGGCCAGGCTATAACGTGGAAACGTGTTCTGGACCGCGCGACTGAGTGCCCGTGAGTCTAGACCATCCACAGCATCAACATTCAGCGACCAAATCAATCATGACGACAGTAAGTATTCAGATGAAGCCGAAAAGACAAAATGGGTGGAGGTTAAGAGGGGCACTACCAGAAACGAGAAACTTAGTGGGCGTATAAGAAGACTAATAAACCAACACAGAACTGGAGTCGTCAGTCGCTGGAAGCTGCGAGACTTGCTTAGGAGGGGATCTCAGCACCTATGGAGTGCAATGATGATGACCTGCAAATAACTCAATTGAAATTAAAATCCAAAAGTCAGAATATTTTATGCTTACAGTAATGTCGCAGTGACTGAAGCTTTAATAAAATGCTGCAATTTTTCAACATTCAAACCAGAACTAATTATCTTAAGTCCAGTCCAATCTTTGCATCTTTACGGGATGCATTAGTGTTTCGTTGAGTTAACATTTTTCTCTCAATAAATGTGTACTTGTATGAATGTACTTATGTACTTTCTCTTTATCTTATTTCTACTGTTAACTCCATAATGATCAAGTGCTATGCCTGATGACAATGTCTTCACATGTTTCCCCAACATTCTGTCTCTGCAGCTGTTCCTCATTTCGCCTATTAGCTTTCTAACCGCTATGTTATTATTCTCTGAAGCCATCTAATAAGTTTCTTGTCTGTTACCCTCTACTCTTCCTTCCTCTAATTTTGCTGCACTTGTAAGAGTATATTACTCTTGTACTCTTCTCAATGCGTGACCAAAAAAATGATGATTGATTCCTACTCATTTTGACAATAAACCTTTCTCTATTTAAGCGCGTCATTGTCTCCTTAAGAGCATCTCTCTATTATTTTGATTTGTCAATATTATCCTCAACATTCTTCTTGTTTATTTTATGCTCTCAGATTTATTGTACCATATATAGTTTAGTTGTATACAAACTCCAATTGAAACCTGATATATAACTAAGAGTTGTAATGTTGTTTCAGGCCTGGACATACCCAAACATGGCGAGCCGGCATACCCGCTGGAGTCATTTGGACACGGTTACACAGAGAAGATTACTTCAATCTCTGAGAGTGGACAGCTGGTTTCTTCTCTTTTGGGTGAGAACAAATACAAAATTAATTTATAAAAAAGCTCTTTTACGACCAGTATTGTACTGGGAATATTGTTTTAGTGGCCATATGTTTGCTTCAACCAGACACATGTTTTGGGGTACCGTCGTAACTGCCATTCTCTGTACTGGGAATATTGTTTTAGTGGCCATATGTTTGCTTCAACCAGACACATGTTTTGGGGTACCGTCGTAACTGCCATTCTCTGTACTGGGAATATTGTTTTAGTGGCCATATGTTTGCTTCAACCAGACACATGTTTTGGGGTACCGTCGTACTCCAGTCTTATTTTCCCAGGAAACAATTTATATATGACGGAGTGAACTAAAAAGCCGTCGATTGTGATCGAACTCGAACACTTGTCCTCAATAGATCAATTCACTAAACAATTGTAATCCAAACAATCAGAGAAGCTCCAGCAACTTTAGACAAGGTCTTCTCAATGACGATAGATCCATTTTCTAGAGGCTGACTGTATTTCCACAATATTTAATTAAGCACAAATCTACACAGACGGTAGCTCAAAAGCCAACTTATAAACAAATACCGACATTTATGACAAGTCAACTCAAGTGGAAAATTAAATAATATGACATGCCTAAGGAGCACATCCCAGTGAAACAAAAGGTGGAGATAATTTTCATGAAATTAATTTATGCTGGAGGAATATTTTGTACACTTCAGGCAATTCCCTTATGATAATATTAACCTGGATTAAGCGTATGGGAATAAGTACAAATGTAATGTTCTCATGGGAATGATAACAGTAGTATAGTAGGAAGGATTTGACCCGAATTTAGGTGCTAAATTAACAAAGATATATAGTAGGTGCGCGGCGCACCTAATGTACCGTAGGTGCAGGGGAAGTTAACCGTGACATTTCGTGTCGGGATGTTGACCTCTAGTCCCGGTGACCCCGGAAGTGCGCTGTTTATGGCTGGTGTGTGCTGACTTTGGAGCGCTTGGTGTACTTGAGCGATAGTGATAGGTTAGTAGATTATACAACATCAGGTTTCTCATAATGAGGTTTCTTCTGGGCGCCTAATGTACTGTAGGCGCAGGGGGAGTTAACTGTGACATTTCGTGTCGGGATGTTGACTGGGGGTGTCTGTCGGCGTGACCTCGGCGCTCCGTATTTTAAAAATTCCGAATTATTTAAAAAAAAACAGTCTCCATCTGATTTCAAACTCGGGTCTACGGCGTGCCAGGCCAGACACTTACCACTATGCTACAGGCGATCACAGAATTAGAGGCTGAATGAGACAGGTGAATCGTGATGCGTTTGTTGGTGCCTGACAGCTAGCTAGTAGTAGAGAAAGAATGACCCGCATTTAGGCGCTAAATTAACGAAGATATATAGGGCGGCGCCCCGCGCGCATAACGCGTGCGGCGCAGGGGGAGTTAACCGTGACATTTCATGTCGGGATGCCCGGTGACCTCTCGTTGACCTCTCAACCTCTCGGCGCCATGGTCGGGGTGAGCTCTCGCAGTGGGGGACCTGTTATGATCAAAGACCCTATTTCTCTGTGAAATTTCTCACTTGGGTAACTTAAGCTGGTCTAGCCGTCTAACAGAGAGACAGTAAATTAATGTACTTTTGATATTCTATTACTGTTGTATTTTTTTTTGTAGTGGTTGTAGTAATAGTAGTAGTAGTTAAAGTCGTTATTGAAGTTGTACAACTAGTGTGACTTGTATTTTGTAGAGTTATAACAGACAAGTGGGGGCTATGCCTTTTTTTCATGTATAGTAGAGAGACGGTAGAGTCTTATAGTTATTTTTATGCATGACAACTTTAATGTATCTATACAATTCATTTTGAAATTAATGGAAACATACAACTTACTCAGGGCTTGGCCAACTAACAGCAACGGTCTTGCTAATATATTTAACCCGTGGAAACATCAGCATCATGAGACTTATTAATGTCCAAATTGACCGCTTGTTCATAACACGGATACGACAGCGATGATGACTTTAACGGGTACACAATCAAAGATCCCGTGGGTTTTGTTTTAGTCGATGACAACTTTTGAAATAGTAGCTGACAACTTTTGTATTAGCAGATGACAGCTTTCAATGACTGTTTACATGCTATGTCATTGTAGCAGTCATGTATGTCATGTCGAGGTAGTAGACACGTATGTCATGTCATTGTAACAGTCATGTCAATGTAACAGTCATTTCGTTGTAATAGTCAGCTCGTTGTAACAGTCACGTGTGTCACGTCGTTTTATCAGAGACATATGGTATGTCGTTGTAACAGTCATTTCGTTGTAATAGGCATCTCGTTGTAACAGTCACGTATGGCATGTCGTTTTATCAGACACGTATGGTATGTCGTTGTAACAGACATGTTGTTGTATCAGTCATGTCGATGTAGTAGACACGTATGTCATGTCATTGTAACAGTCATGTCAATGTAACAGTCATGTCAATGTAACAGGCATTTCGTTGTAATAGTCATCTCGTTGTAACAGTCACAGATGTCATCTCGTTCTATCAGACACGTATGGTATGTCGTTGTAAAAGACATGCCGTTGTATCAGCGATGTCGATGTAGTATGTGACAGTCATGTCAATGTAACAGGCATTTCGTTGTAATAGTCATCTCGTTGTAACAGTCACGTATGTCATGTTTTATCAGACACGTATGGCATGTCGTTGTAACAGACATGTCGTTGTATCAGTCATGTCGATGTAGTAGACACGTATGTCATGTCATTGTAACAGTCATGTCAATGTAACAGTCATGACAATGTAACAGGCATTTCGTTGTAACAGACATGTCGTTGCATCAGTCATGTCGATGTAGTAGACACGTATGTCATGTCGTTGTAACAGACATGTCGTTGCATCAGTCATGTCGATGTAGTAGACACGTATGTCATGTCGTTGTAACAGACACGTATGGTATGTCGTTGTAACAGACATGTCGTTGTATCAGGCATGTCGATGTAGTAGACACTTATGTCATGTCATTGTAACAGTCATGTCAATGTAACAGTCATGACAATGTAACAGGCATTTCGTTGTAATAGTCATCTCGTTGTAACAGTCACGTATGTCATGTCGTTTTATCAGACACGTATGGCATGTCGTTCTAACATACATGTCGTTGTATCAGTCATGTCGATGTAGTAGACACGTATGTCATGTCATTGTAACAGTCATGTCAATGTAACAGTCATGTCAATGTAACAGTCATTTCGTTGTAATAGTCATCTCGTTGTAACAGTCACGTATGTCATGTCGTTTTATCAGAGACGTATGGTATGTCGTTGTAACAGACATGTCGTTGCATCAGTCATGTCGATGTAGTAGACACGTATGTCATGTCGTTGTAGCAGACACGTATGGTATGTCGTTGTAACAGACATGTCGTTGTATCAGGCATGTTGATGTAGTAGACACGTATGTCATGTCATTGTAACAGTCATGTCAATGTAACAGTCATGACAATGTAACAGGCATTTCGTTGTAATAGTCATCTCGTTGTAACAGTCACGTATGTCATGTCGTTTTATCAGACACGTATGGTATATCGTTGTAACAGACATGTCGTTGTATCAGTCATGTCGATGTCGTAGACTTGTATGTCATGTCAATGTAACAGTCATGTCAATGTAACAGTCATGTCAATGTAACAGTCATTTCGTTGTAATAGTCATCTCGTTGTAACAGTCACGTATGTCATGTTGTTTTATCAGAGACGTATGGTATGTCGTCTCTGATAAAACAACATGACATACGTGACTGTTACAATGTTGTTTATCAGAGACGTATGGTATGTCGTAATTCCAACAAGTGACAAAATATACATGGAAAACAAACCAGTAGAAGAGATCGATCACTTTATCTATCTTGGAAGTCACATTGATCGAGAAGGGGATACGAGCAAAGAAATTAGAATCAGACTGGCTAAAGCAGCAATGTCTTTCAGAAGCCTTGAAAAGTTGTGGAAATCAAAACTCATTAGCACAAACACAAAACTTAGGCTATTCAAATCAAATGTACTATCAACCCTTACGTATGCGTGTGAAAGCTGGAAAACAACAAGAGATATAGAAACAAAGTTGAACGCATTCGAAAATAAATGTCTAAGGAAAATACTTGGTATAGAATGGAACGAATTCAAAACAAACGAGGAAATTAGAGAAATCGCCAATCAACCACTAATATCTTCAGTAATAAAGAAAAGACGATGGTCATACGTTGGACATGTGATGAGAAGAGATAATAATCGAATAGCAAAGCAAGCCCTCATATGGGAAACAACAGGTAAAAGAAAAAGAGGAAGACCCAGGGAGACACTGAGAAGAACATTGATGAGAGAGGCAAGAGCAGCAGGAATCGGCTCCCTCAATGAGATAGAACTGCTTGCACAGAACAGAGACAGATGGCGAGATTTAATAAAATATCTTTAAAAGAAAACTGCTAGAACAAAAATTCATATAGGAGAAGGTGTATCTTGGTCTACGCCCTATGGGCCGGTTACGGCTCGAAAGGTCAATAGATAGATAGATGGTATGTCGTTGTAGCAGACATGTCGTTGTATCAGGCATGTCGATGTAGTAGACACGTATGTCATGTCATTGTAACAGTCATGTCAATGTAACAGTCATTTCGTTGTAATAGTCATCTCTTTGTAACAGACACGTATGTCATGTCGTTTTATCAGACACGTATGGTATGTCGTTGTAACAGACATGTCGTTGTATCAGTCATGTCGATGTAGTAGACACGTATGTCATGTCCTTGTAACAGTCATGTCAATGTAACAGTCATGTCAATGTAACAGTCATTTCGTTGTAATAGTTATCTCGTTGTAACAGTCACTGATGTCATGTCGTTTTATCAGACACGTATGGTATGTCGTTGTAACAGACATGTCGTTGTATCAGTCATGTCGTTGTAGTAGATACGTATGTCATGTCATTGTAACAGCCATGTCAATGTAACAGTCATGTCAATGTAACAGTCATTTCGTTGTAATAGTCATCTCGTTGTAACAGGCACGTATGTCATGTCGTTTTATCAGAGACGTATGGTATGTCGTTGTAACAGACATGTCGTTGTATCAGTCATATCGATGTAGTAGACACGTATGTCATGTCATTGTAACAGTCCTGTCAATGTAACAGTCATTTCGTTGTAATAGTCATCTCGATGTAACAGTCACATATGTCATGTCGTTTTATCAGACACGTATGGCATGTCGTTGTAGCAGACATGTCGTTGTATCAGTCATGTCGACGTAGTAGACACGTATGTCATGTCATTGTAACAGTCATGTCAATGTAACAGTCATGTCAATGTAACAGTCATTTCGTTGTAATAGTCATCTCGTTGACACAGTCACGTATGTCATGTCGTTTTATCAGAGACGTATGGTTTGTCGTTGTAACAGACATGTCGTTGCATCAGTCATGTCGATGTAGTAGACACGTATGGCATGTCATTGTAACAGTCATGTCAATGTAACAGTCATGTCAATGTAACAGTCATTTCGTTGTAATAGTAATCTCGTTGTAACAGTCACGTATGTCATGTTGTTTTATCAGAGACGTATGGTATGTCGTTGTAACAGACATGTCGTTGTATCAGGCATGTCGATGTAGTAGACACGTATGTCATGTCATTGTAACATTCATGTCAATGTAACAGTCATTTTGTTGTAATAGTCATCTCGTTGTAACAGTCACGTATGTCATGTTGTTTTATCAGAGACGTATGGTATGTCGTCTCTGATAAAACAACATGACATACGTGACTGTTACAATGTTGTTTATCAGAGACGTATGGTATGTCGTAATTCCAACAAGTGACAAAATATACATGGAAAACAAACCAGTAGAAGAGATCGATCACTTTATCTATCTTGGAAGTCACATTGATCGAGAAGGGGATACGAGCAAAGAAATTAGAATCAGACTGGCTAAAGCAGCAATGTCTTTCAGAAGCCTTGAAAAGTTGTGGAAATCAAAACTCATTAGCACAAACACAAAACTTAGGCTATTCAAATCAAATGTACTATCAACCCTTACGTATGCGTGTGAAAGCTGGAAAACAACAAGAGATATAGAAACAAAGTTGAACGCATTCGAAAATAAATGTCTAAGGAAAATACTTGGTATAGAATGGAACGAATTCAAAACAAACGAGGAAATTAGAGAAATCGCCAATCAACCACTAATATCTTCAGTAATAAAGAAAAGACGATGGTCATACGTTGGACATGTGATGAGAAGAGATAATAATCGAATAGCAAAGCAAGCCCTCATATGGGAAACAACAGGTAAAAGAAAAAGAGGAAGACCCAGGGAGACACTGAGAAGAACATTGATGAGAGAGGCAAGAGCAGCAGGAATCGGCTCCCTCAATGAGATAGAACTGCTTGCACAGAACAGAGACAGATGGCGAGATTTAATAAAATATCTTTAAAAGAAAACTGCTAGAACAAAAATTCATATAGGAGAAGGTGTATCTTGGTCTACGCCCTATGAACCGGTTACGGCTCGAAAGGTCAATAGATAGATAGATGGTATGTCGTTGTAGCAGACATGTCGTTGTATCAGGCATGTCGATGTAGTAGACACGTATGTCATGTCATTGTAACAGTCATGTCAATGTAACAGTCATTTCGTTGTAATAGTCATCTCTTTGTAACAGACACGTATGTCATGTCGTTTTATCAGACACGTATGGTATGTCGTTGTAACAGACATGTCGTTGTATCAGTCATGTCGATGTAGTAGACACGTATGTCATGTCCTTGTAACAGTCATGTCAATGTAACAGTCATGTCAATGTAACAGTCATTTCGTTGTAATAGTTATCTCGTTGTAACAGTCACAGATGTCATGTCGTTTTATCAGACACGTATGGTATGTCGTTGTAACAGACATGTCGTTGTATCAGTCATGTCGTTGTAGTAGATACGTATGTCATGTCATTGTAACAGTCATGTCAATGTAACAGTCATGCCAATGTAACAGTCATTTCGTTGTAATAGTCATCTCGTTGTAACAGGCACGTATGTCATGTCGTTTTATCAGAGACGTATGGTATGTCGTTGTAACAGACATGTCGTTGTATCAGTCATATCGATGTAGTAGACACGTATGTCATGTCATTGTAACAGTCCTGTCAATGTAACAGTCATTTCGTTGTAATAGTCATCTCGATGTAACAGTCACATATGTCATGTCGTTTTATCAGACACGTATGGCATGTCGTTGTAACAGACATGTCGTTGTATCAGTCATGTCGACGTAGTAGACACGTATGTCATGTCATTGTAACAGTCATGTCAATGTAACAGTCATGTCAATGTAACAGTCATTTCGTTGTAATAGTCATCTCGTTGACACAGTCACGTATGTCATGTCGTTTTATCAGAGACGTATGGTTTGTCGTTGTAACAGACATGTCGTTGCATCAGTCATGTCGATGTAGTAGACACGTATGTCATGTCGTTGTAACAGACACATATGGTATGTCGTTGTAACAGACATGTCGTTGTATCAGGCATGTCGATGTAGTAGACACGTATGTCATGTCATTGTAACAGTCATGTCAATGTAACAGTCATGACAATGTAACAGGCATTTCGTTGTAATAGTCATCTCGTTGTAACAGTCACGTATGTCATGTCGTTTTATCAAACACGTATGGCATGTCGTTGTAACATACATGTCGTTGTATCAGTCATGTCGATGTAGTAGACACGTATGGCATGTCATTGTAACAGTCATGTCAATGTAACAGTCATGTCAATGTAACAGTCATTTCGTTGTAATAGTAATCTCGTTGTAACAGTCACGTATGTCATGTTGTTTTATCAGAGACGTATGGTATGTCGTTGTAGCAGACATGTCGTTGTATCAGGCATGTCGATGTAGTAGACACGTATGTCATGTCATTGTAACATTCATGTCAATGTAACAGTCATTTTGTTGTAATAGTCATCTCGTTGTAACAGACACGTATGTCATGTCGTTTTATCAGACACGTATGGTATGTCGTTGTAACAGACATGTCGTTGTTTCAGTCATGTCGATGTAGTAGACACGTATGTCATGTCATTGTATCAGGCATGTCAATGTAACAGTCATGTCAATGTAACAGTCATTTCGTTGTAATAGTCATCTCGTTGTAACAGTCACGTATGTCATGTCGTTTTATCAGACACGTATGGTATGTCGTTGTAACAGACATGTCGTTGTATCAGTCATGTCGATGTAGTAGACACGTATGTCATGTCATTGTAACAGTCATGTCAATGTAACAGTCATTTCGTTGTAATAGTCGTCTCGTTGTAACAGACACGTTGGTCACCAGTACAATGAGTATTCTGTTATTGAATCATAGGTCACAATCTATTTTTAGTAACTAATCAGGTATTGCATCAGAGATCAAAATCTATTTTTAGTAACTCAACATCACCATTATAGGGGAACTGAGTAACACCATCTCTTTTTGCTCCAGCATTGAAATCTGAAATTTTCACAAAAAGAGATGGTGTTACTCAGTTCCCCTATAATGGTGATGTTGAGTTACTAAAAATAGATTTTGATCTCTGATGAAATACCTGATTAGTTACTAAAAATAGATTGTGACCTATGATTCAATAACAGAATACTCATTGTACTGGTGACCAACGTGTCTGTTACAACGAGACGACTATTACAACGAAATGACTGTTACATTGACATGTCTGTTACAACGACATACCATACGTCTCTGATAAAACGACATGACATACGTGACTGTTACAACGAGATGACTATTACAACGAAATGACTGTTATATTGACATGACTGTTACATTGACATGACTGTTACAATGACATGACATACGTGTCTACTACATCGACATGACTGATACAACGACATGTCTGTTACAACGACATACCATACGTGTCTGATAAAACGACATGACATACGTGACTGTTACAACGAGATGACTATTACAACGAAATGACTGCTACATTGACATGACTGTTACATTGACATGCCTGATACAATGACATGACATACGTGTCTACTACATCGACATGACTGAAACAACGACATGTCTGTTACAACGACATACCATACGTGTCTGATAAAACGACATGACATACGTGTCTGTTACAACGAGATGACTATTACAACGAAATGACTGTTACATTGACATGAATGTTACAATGACATGACATACGTGTCTACTACATCGACATGCCTGATACAACGACATGTCTGTTACAACGACATACCATACGTCTCTGATAAAACAACATGACATACGTGACTGTTACAACGAGATTACTATTACAACGAAATGACTGTTACATTGACATGACTGTTACATTGACATGACTGTTACAATGACATGCCATACGTGTCTACTACATCGACATGACTGCTACAACGACATGTCTGTTACAACGATATACCATACGTGTCTGATAAAACGACATGACATACGTGACTGTTACAACGAGATGACTATTACAACGAAATGCCTGTTACATTGTCATGACTGTTACATTGACATGACTGTTACAATGACATGACATAGGTGTCTACTACATCGACATGCCTGATACAACGACATGTCTGTTACAACGACATACCATACGTGTCTGTTACAACGACATGACATACGTGTCTACTACATCGACATGACTGATGCAACGACATGTCTGTTACAACGACATACCATACGTCTCTGATAAAACGACATGACATACGTGACTGTTACAACGAGATGACTATTACAACGAAATGACTGTTACATTGACATGACTGTTACATTGACATGACTGTTACAATGACATGACATACGTGTCTACTACATCGACATGACTGATACAACGACATGTATGTTAGAACGACATGCCATACGTGTCTGATAAAACGACATGACATACGTGACTGTTACAACGAGATGACTATTACATCGAAATGCCTGTTACATTGTCATGACTGTTACATTGAGATGACTGTTACAATGACATGACATACGTGTCTACTACATCGACATGCCTGATACAACGACATGTCTGTTACAACGACATACCATACGTGTCTGTTACAACGACATGACATACGTGTCTACTACATCGACATGACTGATGCAACGACATGTCTGTTACAACGACATACCATACGTCTCTGATAAAACGACATGACATACGTGACTGTTACAACGAGATGACTATTACAACGAAATGACTGTTACATTGACATGACTGTTACATTGACATGACTGTTACAATGACATGACATACGTGTCTACTACATCGACATGACTGATACAACGACATGTCTGTTACAACGACATGCCATACGTGTCTGATAAAACGACATGACATACGTGACTGTTACAACGAGATGACTATTACAACGAAATGCCTGTTACATTGACATGACTGTTACATTGACGTGACTGTTACAATGACATGACATACCTGTCTACTACATCGACATCGCTGATACAACGACATGTCTTATACAACGACATACCATACGTGTCTGATAGAACGAGATGACATACGTGACTGTTACAACGAGATGACTATTACAACGAAATGCCTGTTACATTGACATGACTGTTACATTGACATGACTGTTACAATGACATGACATACGTGTCTACTACATCGACATGACTGATACAACAACATGTCTGTTATAACGACATACCATACGTGTCTGATAAAACGACATGCCATACGTGACTGTTACAACGAGATGCCTATTACAACGAAATGACTGTTACAACGACATACCATATGTCTCTGATAAAACGATATGACACACGTGACTGTTACAACGAGCTGACTATTACAACGAAATGACTGTTACATTGACATGACTGTTACAATGACATGACATACGTGTCTACTACCTCGACATGACATACATGACTGCTACAATGACATAGCATGTAAACTGTCATTGAAAGCTGTCATCTGCTAATACAAAAGTTGTCAGCTACTATTTCAAAAAATTGTCATCGACTAAAACAAAACCCACGGGATCTTTGATTGTGTACCCGTTAAAGTCATCATCGCTGTCGTATCCGTGTTATGAACAAGCGGTCAATTTGGACATTAATAAGTCTCATGATGCTGATGTTTCCACGGGTTAAATATATTAGCAAGACCGTTGCTGTTAGTTGGCCAAGCCCTGAGTAAGTTGTATGTTTCCATTAATTTCAAAATGAATTTTATAGATACATTAAAGTTGTCATGCATAAAAATAACTATAAGACTCTACCGTCTCTCTACTATACATGAAAAAAAAGGCATAGCCCCCACTTGTCTGTTATAACTCTACAAAATACAAGTCACACTAGTTGTACAACTTCAATAACGACTTTAACTACTACTACTATTACTACAACCACTACAAAAAAAAAACACAACAGTAATAGAATATCAAAAGTACATTAATTTACTGTCTCTCTGTTAGACGGCTAGACCAGCTTAAGTTACCCAAGTGAGAAATTTCACAGAGAAATAGGGTCTTTGATCATAACAGGTCCCCCACTGCGAGAGCTCACCCCGACCATGGCGCCGAGAGGTTGAGAGGTCAACGAGAGGTCACCGGGCATCCCGACATGAAATGTCACGGTTAACTCCCCCTGCGCCGCACGCGTTATGCGCGCGGGGCGCCGCCCTATATATCTTCGTTAATTTAGCGCCTAAATGCGGGTCAATCTTTCTCTACTACTAGCTAGCTGTCAGGCATAAACAAAAGCATCACGATTCACCTGTCTCATTCAGCCTCTAATTCTGTGATCGCCTGTAGCATAGTGGTAAGTGTCTGGCCTGGCACGCCGTAGACCCGTGTTCGAAATCAGATGGAGACTGTTTTTTTAAATAATTCGGAATTTTTAAAATACGGAGCGCCGAGGTCACGCCGACAGACACCCCCAGTGAACATCCCGACACGAAATGTCACAGTTAAAAAATAATTCGGAATTTTTAAAATACGGAGCGCCGAGGTCACGCCGACAGACACCCCCAGTCAACATCCCGACACGAAATGTCGCAGTTAACTCCCCCTGCGCCTACAGTACATTAGGCGCCCAGAAGAAACCTCATTATGAGAAACCTGATGTTGTATAATCTACTAACCTATCACTATCGCTCAAGTACACCAAGCGCTCCAAAGTCAGCACACACCAGCCATAAACAGCGCACTTCCGGGGTCACCGGGACTAGAGGTCAACATCCCGACACGAAATGTCACGGTTAACTCCCCCTGCACCTACGGTACATTAGGTGCACCGCGCACCTACTATATATCTTTGTTAATTTAGCACCTAAATTCGGGTCAATTCCTTCCTACTATACTACTGATAACTCTCTGAGTAACGAAAACAGCCGCCGCGAAGAAAGGTAGGTGAAGACCAAAGACTAAGACGCAATCTAAATAAATAAGCTCTGATGACTAATTACAATAGGCTGCATTTTAGCAAAAATCATAGTTCAGATCTAACCGCTAAGTCAATGAAGAAGAAGAAACAGTAGGGTATTATTTAATGGAGGGATATGTTTTCTCATTTGTAGAAATGTTGCGTAAAAGGTCCCTCCGTGCCAAAATGTGGGGGTGGGGGGGGAGTATGTTTTCTGAGTTGTCAGTATCACGCAAGGCCACGCTACTTTCCCAGAGAATGATTCTGGTAACCTGGGAGCTGGGTGGCTTAATGGTAGGACTTCGGACTCAGGACAAGAACGTCTCTCGTCAAATTACACCACAGTCTGTAGGAATCTTTTACTCCGCGGTTTCTTTGTGGTTTTACCCTCACTGATCCTCTTGGTAGTGAGATCCAATGGATAGCCCACACGACGATAGAACAGAAAGTGCTGTGCACTCTAAAGAGCCCTTGACTGATGAACATAAAAAAAAAGTAGGCAAAAATGTCCTCTTCCCGCACAAAATTGATATGAAAAACAAGTAACCCAAAGCTCGAAAAAAAACTCTCGATGATAAAAATTAAAAGTAAGAATATTTCTGATTCGAAGAATGTCTGCCTGTATGGCGAGGGACACTTGAACACAGGGCTGCGGGTGTGAAAAATAGACGTACACAAAATGTAATTTAAAAAAAAAAACAATTCTGATTACCGTTTTCAGAGACAGCTTAAACTCTGAAGTCGTGTCGATCAAAAAGGGCCTGATCTGATGATTGAAGCCCACTTCTCTAGTCAGAAACGAACCACTTAGCAATCACGACCTTTAAGTAATAACTTGCTGAATAGTTTTGGCCATCTTAAATCTACTATTAAATTTGGAGCTTAATGTACTAGCATTGTGATGTTTTATTGCAATAATCGTTGTACATTTATAATATTGTTTTATAATAGTAAGTTGTCCATATTAAATTATAATGTACGAGTCGTTTCTGACTATTTGAAAGATTATATAATCAAATTAAAAAGACGTTAAGAGGAAATAATAGTAAAATTATAAAGTTTCATTTTTTTAACCACATGATCTTGACGACACAGACATACGATTAATTTGAAATTTTATAGTGGGAGAAAAACAGCAATAATAAAATATACAAAGATTACTCTAGACCACTGCTATAAAAAAGATGAGTAATAAAGTTATGAATCTTATCACCAAGCTTCTTTAATCTATACACTGAGCACATCTTTAAAAACATCACAGAGATGTCAGACCTAAACATTAATGGCAAGATAATCAATAACCTAAGATATGCTAATGATACTGTATTACGAGCAAAAAATCTTAACGATCTAAAACAATTACCTAATGAAATAAACATGACAAGCAAAAAATAAGGATTAGATATGAATATCAAAAAGACTGAAGTTTTAACCATAAACAAAGATAATACTCAAAACCTACAAGTGGATATTAAAGTTGAAGGAACACCTGAAGACAGTTCAGAACTACAAACTACCTTGGACATACTATAACCAGTGATGGGAAATGTACAACTGAAATAAACAAAAGAATAGGAGTGGCATAAAGTAATTTTAATGCCATGAAGAACATACTAACATCAAAACAAATAATACCAGTGCTAAAACTAAGAATAGCAAAATGTTATATCTTCTCAACATTACTATATAATGCAGAAACATGGGCATTAGACAAGAAAACAGAATAGAAAATTTAAGCTTTTGAAATGTGGATATATAGAAGAATATGTATAATTGGATGGTAAGAAAAGAAAACAAACAATGAAGTCTTAAAACGACTAAAAATGAAAAGAAAACTATTAAACACAATTCAAACAAGACAAATGAGATTTGTTGAGCATGTTAAAAAACACAACAGCCTACTAAAAGTAATCTTGGAAAGGAAAATCCAAGGTAAAAGAGGCAGAGCCAGACCAAGACTAACATGGGCGCGTGATTTCAAAGATGGACAAGTCAGCCTATGACATAACATAAAACGTAAACATCTATGACAACCTGCATCATCAAAGCAAGCAACAGACCGGAATGGCGCTCCATGGTAGTCAACCTTAACTGCGTAGACGGCGGCACTCAATGATGATGATGATGATATGAAATAAAACATGATAGTTTTTTCTCAAATGGTTTTAAATGAAATTTATATTTCCTTTTTGACTTCTTTTTCTCAAGAAAGTTTCCCGAAAGTCAGTCACCTCATACATACAACTGCCTCTGAACTCTGGTGTCATTACATTTGAAACAATGTTGTCAACAACCGCGACAATGTAAACTAGTTTTACTTTTAATTACTTATAAAATAACACTCCACCGATCGATAGTACTAAATATTTTACTGGAAAGCGTTTCAGTTGAAAAGGGAGAAAAGCCCTGGATATATTACATACATTAATGATGTGGTTGCTATGGAAACCTCCACCATCTTGGATTATAAACAACGCTGCATATCTTAATTGAAACTGAATAACAATAGTTCCTCTTGTCAGCTGCACTATTTACAAATATCAAGAATTTGACAGTTCACTATTTTAAATTGTTTTATGAAATAGAACTGATCTCTGCGATAAAAAATCAATACACCTACAAATTCTCAATAAATACCGCTTGACTATTTCATTCATTAAAAAATCTACTAACAGACACATTTCATTTTTAATTAGAGTAAATGTATAGAAATCGATGGACAGAATATATGTGCGAATTGTTTAACACGGATAGCAAGGGAGGTTGAACGATACTAACGTGTCCTGTATGTGGGAGAACACTATCCTACAATTAGCTGAATTAGAAGCAGAACTATATCATGGAGAATCTTCCGCCGTTGATAACTTTCCAGCTGAACAGGTTCAAGAAGGGAAAGAGGCCCTGATAAATACACTCACTGTTATCTAAATAAGATTGGGCAGACAACGGAGTGGCTATTATCATAGACCTGGTCTTTAGTTATTTCTATCCCAAAAAAGGAAATCTGCGCCAGTGTCACAACTATAGTCTTATCAGTAATGAAGCAAAGTAATGTTAAAAATAATACTTAACAGATTAAAACCCCAATTATAAAAATGATCGTCACTGAGGAACAGGCAGGTTTTCCTGCAGGTCTACTAAACACAACAGAACCGATTTTAAGTCTTTTAGGTTCTGTGTGAGCAATAACTCAAAACACCAGCACAACCAAAATCATGTGTTCATAGACTGCTTCAGCGTTCAAGACTTTTGATCATGCGAACCTGACTCTTTGTTCTGTTTCATCATGGAGGGGTAAGAAAATCATCGACGCACGACGAGCTGGTCGCATACTCAATACTCGTTTATGGAGGGGTCAGAAAATCATCGACACACGACGAGCTGGTCGCATGCTCAGTACTCATATATGGAGGGGTCAGAAAATCATCGACACACGACGAGCTGGTCGCATACCCAATGCTCGTTTATGGAGGGGTAAGAAAATCATCGACACACGACGAGCTGGTCGCATGCTCAATACTCGTTTAGGGAGGGGTAAGAAAATCATCGACACACGACGAGCTGGTCGCATACCCAATGCTCGTTTATGGAGGGGTAAGAAAATCATCGACACACGACGAGCTGGTCGCATACCCAATGCTCGTTTATGGAGGGGTAAGAAAATCATCGACACACGACGAGCTGGTCGCATGCTCAATACTCTTATATGGAGGGGTACTCTTATATGGCCTGTCCCGCCGTTAGACATCTGAGGCGCTTTTAAATTGGTGCAACAGTTCCACCTGTTGCCCCATCTCGTCCTGGTAGAAGAGGCCAACCATCTTGTCTTCAGTTCATGAGGTCAGATCTACAGCATTGTTTACATGATGAATCTGACAGTTGTCTGCAGGTCGTGACGGCTTCCCTATAATTTCTACCTTAGTTCAGCTCCTTCTGGCCAGATTTGACACCGAGGTTCATTGTAGATTGTACACAGATGGGGAATATGCTCTGGATTCTGCATACCAGTTCCAGGTTCAAGCGGTGCAAACTACAGCAGCCCTTGAAAAAAGCAAGCACTATTTGGAAAGATAACATCACACTTATGTCTAGAATCAGACCGATTGATATATACCAGTGTTTCAATATGCTTGCGAAACATCAACCGTCACAACCTAACTACAGAATAAAATACCGGCTAAGGAGGTGGGATGTTTACAAAAAGGTGTTTTGCATCTCTTATTTGAATCGTGTTGTGAAACAAAAATTCCAAAAGGATACAACAAACAAGCGTAGAGCATGATGATCTCTTGACTACTGTGAAGAAGCATTGAAATCATTTAGTCACGTATCTCGGGCAAGGAAGGAGGAAGAAGGAGATGTGGACAGAACAATAAATGATTATAATATCAAAGAATGGAAAGGCCTCGACTTTGTAGCGCTCAAAATAATGATTTGATAGAGATACATGAAGAGAGTTAATGAAGACTGTCAGTAGTGTCCCAACGATCCCCACTGTTATAGGATGAAAGGACGAAAATTTAGAGTGGTGGTGACGTAGTGATAGCTCGACTTTTCGACCATAAAGAACTAATTCAATATTATTACTGCACTCCCTACGCGATTCAACAGAAAGAGAATAAATACCTTCCAGCAGTAATGGGAAGCAATTAATGACGACGGTAAGCATTAGCTTTTACACATGCTACACAGAAGGTGATATGTCAATGGTTTACTTTATATTTTATTTTGTTTTTTTTTCAAAAATGGCAATTGCTACCTAATATAGCTAAGAAAGGCTAGAAGTCTAGTTTGAGCTTGAACGGATCATGCCTCGTCAAGAATTATGCAAAATTTCAAAGTGAACATCATTCAACTAAATTATGAAACTAATGAATTTTAACATTTTACTCTCCTAAATGAAATCTTACGATTCTCAAACAATATACGAAAAGTTAAAATTCAAAGTGTAACTATTTATATTTAAATGTGTAACAATTTAATCCTATTTATATTTAAATGTTTAACAATTTAATCCTATTTATATTTAAATGTTTAACAATTTAATCCTATTTATATTTAAATGTTTAACAATTTAATCTTATTTATATTTAAATGTTTAACAGTTTAATCCTATTTACATTTAAATGTTTAACAGTTTAATCCTATTTATATTTAAATGTTTAACAGTTTAATCCTATTTGTTTTGAAAGAAAATGAAACTTTATTTTCTCAAGTCTCTAACGACAGACAATATATAATATATTATTTTCCTATTAATTAACAGTGCATACATAGAACTTCTGCATTGCAAACAGGTTACCAGAACGGAGCCATTACAGACGGCAGGGACCCGGGGCTATACGAGTGCCCAGAATTGAAAGTCATGAACCATCTGCATGCCAGGTACACTCAAGATAATGAGTTAACAAGCCGAAATTCTACTGGAAATCGGCGAAAATCTGACGGTCAAATCAACGCTGCCTATGCTGAGGGCATTGAGTCTACTGCTTTGTAACCTAAAGTCTTCCATTTATATTAAAATTTTGCTTGCAAGAATAATTTAAAATTCTAATTACAAAACCTATAGTACAATTTATAAGTTTGTATGAAGCGTTGATAGCAGGATGGATTTATGTGCATGTATATATATATATATATATATATATATATATATATATATAATATATAATGTAAATATAAAATAAGAATATTGTATGGGCTCCTTTCATGTATTAAGGCATAAGGTGAATATTATGTTTGTGTCCATATTTTATAGTGACCAAACGGTACATTTTATGAGTAATATAGACGGTATAGCATAGGCCACCAAACCTTCCCATAAAAAAAAATCTCAAGTACCTATTTTTATAAGCTGGGAGAGCCCCGAACCCTTATCGGTCCGAAACAAAATACGGGAACTGAACCAATGACCATTTGACACGCTAATCACTGTGCTATAATTGTATCTTTCTGTATGAATAATAAATGATTAATCCAACCCCCCCCCCAAAAAAAAAAAAAAAAAAACAACAACAACACATACGTACACACATACACACGCATACACACACACACACACACACACACACACACACATACATGCATAATACTAGTCTCCATTCCCAGTCTTCTTGTACTGTAATTGTCGATCTGAAGATTAAATGGTGTCGACAAATCTCTGCGGCTAGCAACATACAATTATGTTTTCTATCTATCTATCTATTGACCTTTCGAGCCGTAACCGGCCCATAGGGCGTAGACCAAGATACACCTTCTCCTATATGAATTTTTGTTCTAGCAGTTTTCTTTTAAAGATATTTTATCAAATCTCGCCATCTGTCTCTGTTCTGTGCAAGCAGTTCTATCTCATTGAGGGAGCCGATTCCTGCTGCTCTTGCCTCTCTCATCAATGTTCTTCTCAGTGTCTCCCTGGGTCTTCCTCTTTTTCTTTTACCTGTTGTTTCCCATATGAGGGCTTGCTTTGCTATTCGATTATTATCTCTTCTCATCACATGTCCAACGTATGACCATCGTCTTTTCTTTATTACTGAAGATATTAGTGGTTGATTGGCGATTTCTCTAATTTCCTCGTTTGTTTTGAATTCGTTCCATTCTATACCAAGTATTTTCCTTAGACATTTATTTTCGAATGCGTTCAACTTTGTTTCTATATCTCTTGTTGTTTTCCAGCTTTCACACGCATATGTAAGGGTTGATAGTACATTTGATTTGAATAGCCTAAGTTTTGTGTTTGTGCTAATGAGTTTTGATTTCCACAACTTTTCAAGGCTTCTGAAAGACATTGCTGCTTTAGCCAGTCTGATTCTAATTTCTTTGCTCGTATCCCCTTCTCGATCAATGTGACTTCCAAGATAGATGAAGTGATCGATCTCTTCTACTGGTTTGTTTTCCATGTATATTTTGTCACTTGTTGGAATTAAACTTTTCATGACTTTAGTCTTTTCATGATTGACCTCAAGCCCAATTTTGCTGGCTATTGATGATAGTTCATTTGTGTTTTCCTGCATCGTTTTTATCTGATTGCTGATGAGAACTATGTCATCAGCAAAGTCGAGGTCCTCCAAATGGTCTCCTTGTATCCATTCGATGCCTTTATTACCAGTGCAGCATTTCTTCATTATGAAGTCCATAACAATTCCAAATAACAAGGGCGATAAAATACATCCTTGTTTAACCCCAGTTTCTATTGGGAAACATTCGCTCAGTCCTTCCTCTGTTCGAACTGCACATGTGTAACCATCATACATGTCTTTGATAATATTTATGATTTTTGATGGTAAGCCATATTGCTTCAGAATTTTCCACAAAGAATCTCTATGAATACTATCAAATGCTTTTTTGAAGTCGATGAAGTTAAGTACAAAAGGTTTTTGATAAGGGTTTTGGTTTTTTTTCATACAATTATGTTTTACCAGAAGTATTTCCGTAATCATCCTTGGACAGTTTTCATTGTTCTCTCTTATCGCTCCAAGTTGTTGTTAATACTTGCTGTTGGATGCAGTTTACCAATTGTCGTGTTTTATATGTCGAACCTTTTCCATGAACTCTACAGGTTACTCCTGCTTGACAATACATGTAAAGGTAAAGGTAAAGTACGAGACTTGAACCGGCGTCTTAGCACGCGAGTATATACCCATATGTGCTCGGCCGCCTATCCAGAAATGTTCGGATATTTCTGTATAGTGTAGCCTCAAGCATCGAAACTCAGATGCGAAGCGACATTCCTCACCTTCCCAGGATAATATACCCTGGTACCCATTTCTGCCAACGGCTGGGTCGACCGTGGGGGTATTTTTTTTTTTTTCCAACCACGAGTACAATTCACACTGCTCCCAGCGGGAATTGAACACGGGTTGTCCGAACGTCGGTAATCTAGTCGGGTGGTTTTCCCAACTAGGCTACCGAGGCCCCCAAACACAATACATGTATCTTCCTCTAACATATTAATTCCTGATATTGTCTCATTATGTAATTGTTCACATTTTTGAGGGGAAAGAGAGGTGGCTGTTGAAAGTGTAGAGGTAAGACGTTGACCACTAGACTATAAGGTCCCAGTTTCTCTTCGAATACGTGGTTTCTTCATGGCTTGATCCTAAACCTGCCTCTGGTAGTGAGACTCGATGTCTAGCTTTCTTGAATAATCTTCTTCTTTTACCTTTTAGCTCCTGGTGGAGCATAGGTCTTCAACAAACACTTTCCAAGTCGTTCTGTTTTTTGCCATTCTTTTAAGATCATTCCATGTCTTCCCCATCATCTTCATCTCTGCTTCTATCTGTCTTCTCCAAGAATTCCTTGGTCTTCCTCTTTGTCTTTTCCCCTGGGGATTCCAAAAAAGGGCCTGTTGTGTAATACTCTCAGTTGGCTTCCGTAGTGTGTGTCCTATCCATCGCCATCGTCTTCGCTGTATCTCTTTATCCACTGGTATTTGACCGGTACATTTCCATAATTCCACGTTAGTGACTTTGTCCTGCCATTTCCATCCCTTTATTCTGCGCAAGCATCCATTAATGAAAGTTTTCTTGAATAATGCAACAACAAAAATAATAAAATAAAAGACACAAAAAAAGTATGTCCATGCCCCGTGTTCACGCTGCAGACGTTAAGTAACTCTTGGAAGTTAAAAGTTGAAGAAAGTAGACCAAAGTGCTGCTTCGTGACAAAAATGTTTTCCCGGTAACAACATTAGTACCTCTGATATCATTGGATATCTGTCTGTAGGGAGATACCTGCTCCCAATGAAGACACTCTCATCTGAGTGCTGAGCGAGCCAATGTGAACTGAGAATAAAACGAATATTCATACAAAGTTCAGATCTACACGATTACAGGCGCTTAGCTAAATGTTGAAAGCTCGTGAAAGAGAAACAGTGAACACTTTTCTTAGGCAATTTCTTCCTTCCTTCCTTCCTTCCTTCCTTCCTTCCTTCCTTCCTTCCTTTCTTTCTGTCTGTCTTTCACCGGACGGCAAGTAAATGAATAGATAGTCCTTTTCGTTATCAGTCCTTAAAAGGAGAGAGGAACACATATATACTATATTAAACATCATGCGGGCCCGGGAGTAGAAATGGAGAAAACATGCAAAATAAATATAAGCGGGTATTAAGCGGCTAAACCTGCAAAGAGAAAATAAAGCAATCGCGTTACGGCAAAATCCAATATCATTTTGAGATTAGCATTTACTGTTCGTTCTTGTTTTTGTATTCATATTTGTAATTTTGTACCAGATGGAAGCTATCATCGAAACGTCATAGTTTGTCCCGTCTCTTTCTATAGGTTGAGCTGTTTGCTACAATTTTATGTTTATTTTACACATCTTTAAATGGACATTAAGTGGGTGTGGATGTACTGTGTTGTACTTTGCAGCCATCATCATCATCAAGTACCGGGCCTGCTGGCTTAGGTAATAATGTCTCTCCACAACTTTCAATCTCGACAGTTATTTATCATTTCTTTTGTTGACCTTCTGCCAAGCCATTCTCTTAATTAAGCTGTCTGGTATTTTTTCTCTTTGCTTCCCTCTATCTCTTCGTCCCTCAATTGTTTCCAGTTGTTACAATATATTCCAGTTGTTCTCTTCTCATTACATGGCCAAAAAAATTATGATTGTTTCTTCCTAATATTGGAAATTAGCTCTCTTTTTGCTTTGACCTCTTTCAGAACATCTTCATTACTCTTCTTAGCTGTCCATGGTATTTTCAACATTCTTCTGTAAAACCACATTTCTACACACTCCATCGATTTTTGTGTGTGTTGTCCTATTGTCCATGATTCACATCCATATGTTAAGACTGGCTCTACATAACATTTAAGAACTCGTTTTCTTGTTACTATTGTCAAAAATGGATTGCACAGTATCTTCCTCACTTTTTGGAAAGCTGCTTTTGCCTGAGCCATTCTGCTTCTCACCTCTTTTGTACATCTTCCGACTGAGGTTAACAAAGTTTCCAAATATTTAAATTCATTTGCCTGTTTTATTATTGTTCCACTTTGCAGTAGAACTGTGATAATTCCGACTGATGGTCCAGCACAACGGACTTCCGCATGGCATTTTTAAATACCGCTTTGTCTTCCCTCTTCGATCCCTACTTGCTTGGCCAGAATAGACTGGTTAGTGTGTTACTAGAGGCACTGCGAAGAGGGAGAATATGGTCGGAATGGTTCTGGTTCACCGATCCTGACGCAAGCTATCAGCTATGAGTCGCTGACTACTTCCAGCTCTGTTGCTATTGGCGTCTTATTTTGGAAATTACGAAATAATGCTTTTTTCTTAAAGCTGATTGATGATGGTTGATTTATTAGTGTACTCGTTACTGACTAGGCAAATCTTGGTTGCGTTTTTGGATATAAAAGTATAGTAAAGAGCCCGGCACGCCATGTGGCGTACAAGGAATATGGTGTTAGTGACCATAATGTTTACAGAACTTTGGAACATAATTTTTGGTTTAATTTAGTCGATAATACGCCCATGCCGCTTTACTTTCCAAGAAAAATATCCGTTACCAATTTAAGGCTGGGTGAACCAGGAAGCCGCCGAAACTTGTCCTTTGAAGTCCAGTCCACTACCCACTGAGCTATCGCGGCTCCTGTTTCTAGATAAAGCGACCTTTTTTTTTTGGATCAACACAGCTTTCACATTGAACCCTCAGATTTCAGAAAATAGGTACCAGAGATTATTTCTGTGAAAGATAGCGGCCCTGCGTGACACCGGCCACATCTTTCACAAGATATGCCACTGATCACCGAATAATATAGACGGTAACATCATATTTCACATATGCCTTAAGGCTCACTGGGAATCCTCTTACTTATCATTAGAAGAACAACGTTGGCAAATAAGACAAGCTTATATATTTGCCCTTTTTAAAAATCCAAGCTACGTTAGCTTATTTGTATATTTTATACATACTTTATAAATATACTTCCGAAATATGTAATTTTTTATATATTCCAATTTCTTGTTTTAAGTAAAGGTATTTCTTTGTTCTCTTTTGTCTGTGATTTTGATTAATGCTTAATGTTTCTGTATTATTAATTATCAAATTTTCTTTGTTGCACACTTCATGAATTGTGTAGTTCATTTGATGCTATTGTTGTGTGTACCTAATCGTCTGCAAAAACGTGTTCATTAAGTTGTTTTCATTCGTTGAGGCTTATTGCTTTTATAGCTGTGTATGAACATGTCTATACATGTAATATATAGGTGTATGTATGAATGAACAGATATATGTGTAATAAATAGATATACATACGTAATAAGTAGCTCTCTATATGTAATGAATAGTTTTATATATGTATAATGAATAAGTCTACACATATAATGAATAGTTTTATATGCGCATATATGTGTAATAAATAGGTATACATATGTAATGAATAAATCTGCATATGAAATAACTAGTTCTATATATGTGTAGTAAATAGCTCTGGATATGTAATGAATACGTCTACATATATAATGAATAATTCTATTTTTGTGTAATAAATAGGTGTATGTGTGTAAATAATAGCAGGAAAGACAATAAACTCTCTTCTTGCACTTTGCACGTTGTGGTAAATATCACTGTCTAATTTTTTTTGTAAACTGGTTGTAAATTGTTTTTTTGTTTTTTTTTTTGTATAATCTTTCACGTGGGTTAATTAGAGATAAAAGGGCTGGGTAGTCTGGAGGTAAGTCTTCGGCATCTATGGTTTCATCGTTGCTTACATTGCACTGGTCTCTAATGAGAATCACATTGCACTGGTCTAGCCCTCTCAAAAAAAACGGCGATAAACAGGAGGTCCCGTATGCACTAACGCATGTTAAAAGAACTCTTGGAAGTGTCAAAATGCCACTACTTGGGAAAAAAATGTTGCGCAACCACACTCATACCGAAGAATTATGTATCGGGCCTAAAGGCGCAGATATCACTGCTCTTGTACAAACTATCGAAACAATGCGTCAACGCCCACGTAGCGGATTAACGCTAAAAAAATGTAGTTTGTAATTTATTCCAGGCTGATGTAATCTTGCCACAAGATTCTGACAGAATCAGGTAACAGAGTAAAAAAGTAAAGAGCCTCATCACGCCATGAGGTGTATAGGGAATATGATGTTAGTAACCATAATTTATATAGACCTTCGACACATGAGTTTTGGGGTAATGTGGTCAATATTACGCCCGTGCCGCTTTACTTTCCTTTAAAAAATCGGGTACCCATTTAAGGCTGGGTGAATTCGAAAGCCGTCGATCAGGATAGAACCCTACCTCTTGTCCTCTGTAGTCCAGTTCACTAACAACTGAGCTATCGCGGTTCCGCTTTTCCTGTAGCTAAAGTTATAATTCTGCTGTTGGATCGATTTCCTCCGATCTTCTTCCTCTTTTCTCTGATACCTAAAATGTGTCGTGGTTTATATCATTTGTCGTTCTTGAGCTGCTCGAACTGTCTGAATTAGTGATTTTCTTTTGTTGTTACGTGTCTCTATCACTGCATCTATCCATCTTCTTCTGGGTCTTCCTCTTGGTCTTTTTCCATGCATTCTCGAGAATAACGCCCTTGATGGTGATTGGTAAGGATTCATTCTGACCAGGTGGCCAAACCATTTAAGTTGTTGTTGTTCTATATATTGTTGGCAGGGTTTTGTTCCTACCATTTTTCTTATGGTTTCATTTGGTATTCTATCTCTTCTTGTGTTGTTTGTTACTTTTCTCAAGCATAGCATCTCACATGTATTGATTTTTCTTAAATGTGATTTAGAAAGGGTCCAAGTTTGACTCTCATAGCAAAAAATGGTATGAAAATGCTATTTATTATTTGTTGTTTAGCTGGCATAGAAATGTTTGGATGTCTTAGCCATGGTGAAAGCTGGTATGTGACAGCATTTGCTTTTTGTATTCTCATGTCCATTTCTCTGTCTAGTTTTCCATCTTTTGTGAACATTGTGCCTAAATACTTGAATTCCTCTACTTGTTTTATTTCGTTATCTTTGATCTTAATGTTTAATGGGTGTCTTAATTTGCTTATTCTTATAGCCTCTGTTTTTGCTGTGTTCATTTTCATACTGTGGTTTGTGCAGCTTTTATCTAAAGATGTTAAATGCTGTTGTAGCAGGTTTTCATCATCATATATTAGGCATTGGTCATCTGCGAAGAGTAGCTCGTTGACGTTGGAGTTTTCTACCTGTATGTTATTATTTGATTTTTCCTTATTGTCGGTTGTTTCCTGATTTATTTTGTCCGTATATATGATGAAGAGGAGTGGTGAGAGGATGCATCCTTGTCTTACACCTGTAGTAACCTGAAACCATTCTGACAGATCTTACGATGTTCTAACGGCACTTTGACTGTTTTTATATAATGCCATTATATTATCTAGTAGTTGTCCTGCTACACCGTAGGTATCAAGAGTTTGCCAAAGTTTGTTCTTGTCCACACGATCAAACGCTTTTTCCTGATCTATAAACACTATATTTAGGTTTCTGTCATATTATATTGTTTTTTCACATAGTTGTCTCAATGTAAATATAGCATCAGTACAGCTTTTGCCTTTTCTGAATCCGAATTGATTATTACTTAATTGAGGTTCTATTATGTATCTTACTCTCCTCTCCAATATTTTAGCATACATGTTACCAACTTGACTCAATAGGGATATTCATCTGTACATTTCACACTCCCTTTTACTTCCTTTATTCTTCCAAAATGGGACAATGATAGCTTTTTGCCACTCGTCTGGGACTTTTCTTTCTTCCCACGCCATATTGAATATTATATTAAGCCAATCTATAGCGGTTTCCTTACAGTTAGTAGCATTACTGTTGTTATTCCATCTATACCAGCTACGTTGTTCTTTTTATTCTGTTTCAGTGCCCATTCTACTTCTGCTTTAAGTATATTCGGTTCCTGTTCATCATACTGCCTATGTTTAAACTCTGTATTTCCGTTTGTATTTCCCTGATTTAATAGTTCCTTAAAGTATTCTCTCCATCTGATTATGTTTTTCCTGCTGCTGATTGGTCTACCGTTCTTGTCGTTTATTATAGTGGTTGTGTTATAATCATTATTTCTTACTCTCATTGCTTTTATATTTTTGAAAAATTCTCTTGGTTCTTCTCTACATGTTTTTTTGCTAATTCTTCACCAAATGCTTTCCAAGACTCTGCTTTTGTTTGTTCTAGGATCTTTTTGATATCATTTCTGGCTTGTCTATAGTGATTGTAGTCTTCTGTTGTTTTTGTCTTCTGCCACGTTTTATACTTTTCTTTCTTGCGTTTCACTGCTGATTTTACTACTTCATTCCACCATCTTGTAAGTTTCTTTCTGCTCTTTCCTATATTTTTTCAGACCGCATTTCTCTTGTGTTGACTTTATTAGACCTTCTTTAAACTGTTCCCATGATTCCTCTATGTTTGTAGGTTGTATTCGGGTTTGGTATTTGTTGGTTACGAATTCTTCTATTTCTTTTTGTACGTTTACATCCTTTATTGTTTTTAGATCTATTCTTTGTGCTTGAGGTCTTGCAATCTGTTGTTTCCTAACCCATTTTTTTCCATAGTAAAACAGGCTTATGGTCAGTATCTAATATTGCAAGTTTATTAATAATAAAGCCGCAGTTTTATCTCTTTACGGAATTTGCACATTGTTTTGTTCGTCCTAGACTGCTTTTACTAGAGTAATCAGAAATCGAAAGGGAGCGAAATTGTGTGTACGACTTTATTTGTGTGCGACTTCATCATAATGGTTCATCGTATATCCCTAGACTCTAGACCGGCCGTACGTTAATCTTACGGTCGGTTGTTTGATGTGCGACGTGGATAATCTGACGACTAACTGTGTGTTTATATGTTCGGAATTGGAGTCAACAACGATGGTCTAACATCATCAAGTGCTCTACATTTTTTAAAAATATGACGATCATCATTTTCAAGAGGACGTAAACTCCTGGTATATTGTGGATAGGCGGCGGGAACAATTGAAGGCTACGCATGAAAAGTGTCTTGAGTTTCCTCATATTCCAAGTCCGGCTTGTTGCAGGAGCTACTGAGTTAAGTGCTCTGTGTCCACCGTGAGCTGTGTGTCTCATCCGTTTTTTATCATGTTTCGATATTCCAATTGCTTTCGATGAATTATGATATCGAATGACAGGGAAAAGTTGGCTGTGTTCACTTTCTGCGCGGTTTCGCCTATGTCTTTTGGCGTGTGCTGAGACTGCTATGATGGGGACTGCAGTTACCTTTCTTTGTTTGGGAGATGAGAATCGGATGATTACGTTGGCACGGGCGGTTGAGCAATTATGGATTTTAGTTCGTTTGCAGTGATACCGGGGCCTACCATAACCAAATAACCAAATCTAATATTGCGATGTGGTATAGATCTTGAGTCTGTTATGTCCCTCCTTTGATGTCTTCTAGTCAAAATAAAATCGATTTGGGAGGCCTTGTCCGTGTCATTCCATTTATACCAAGTAAGTATTTGGTTACGATTGTGCTGATTAAATGTGTTTGTTATATAAAGATCATGTTCTGCACTAATATTTAGTAGGTGTTCACCATTACTGTTACACTCTGTTCTAATGTCACTAAATGGTCCTAGGTATAATTCCCATGGTGTTCTCCTTTGTCCTACTCTACCGTTGAAATCTCCTAGTACAAACAATTTCTCTGCGTCTTTGACTTTATTTATTGTGGCTGAGAGTTCATCAAAATATTCTTGTTTGCTGTCCTTACTATATGTGTTGTTACATGGAGCATATGTTTGAATATAAGTGTCATTTTTTTCCTTCGATAACATGCACAAATCCTCCTCACTTGAATTCACTTACAATGCTTACCATTATTTCATTCATCTATCACACACCCACAGATGTAGAATGTTCTATAATCGCTGTCTATAAACAATATCAGAAGCTTTTTTTTTACAAACTAAATTTGATCATGTATTTTGTTCACTGTATTTGTATTTTCTAATACTTATATTAATATTAAAATTGTAACTGCCCATCTACTGTTTCCTATTAATTACATGCTTGCTTCTCTTCCTTGTGGTTATACTTACTACTCCTGTGTTCATAGTCTCTTAGCTTCTATTTTTATTTCGCAATGTTTCTTTTTTTCCCCCTGAGACCTTCAATTGAGCATTTCTTCTAGTTATTCTACTGCAGTTTCTTTTTAATGGCTGTAATTGTGCCTCACAGCAAACTGAGATATATCAGTTTTTATCCAAACCCATCCGACCCAACTGGTATTGAGTTATTTCAGATTCTTGTTTGCTTTTCCATATCTTTCTGATGAGTATAATAAATTCGGTCCTCTATTCTTGTGGCGTTTCTTCAATATTCCAAAACATATGATACAATCAGTTTAGGAAATCTACACCGGTGTCCCAATAAATTGTTAGTGTTTCCGTTAATACATCACGGTAGCTTGATCTTTAATTCATTGGAGTTTTCTAGTATGTCTTCTATGTATTTTAGCATTTTATGAAATTTAATTCATTTTATTGTCTTAGTTATGTTTTGATCTGCAATATAGTATTCATTTCATGTATTAGGAAGGTAGTTAAAGCATTGGTTAGTGAACTGGTCTGCGTAGGACAGAATATTCTTTTCGATTTCGATCGATGGCTTCTAGTTTCACCCAGCCATAAATGGGAACGTGATAATTTGTGTAAAAAGAGCACCGGAACTTGCTTAGTGTTGAACATACTAACTTCTCCTTCCCTCTTCCCTACAAATTGTACAGTTGGTCGACAAATATGGGTACTAAAACCGCATTTCCTATTCTCAACACGGAATAAAGTGGTCCTTTTTTTTTTTTTTACTTTTCTTCTTCTCAACGGCTAAATACGTGTTACGATAAACTCAGGCAATTTCCGGTTCCGGTTCAAGATGGTGGATTGTTTTTGTTATTTTTTTGCTATGGACTTTTGATCAGTGGTCTAGCAAGCGGCTATCGTGAAACATCCGTTGTTATTAAAGTGTTCACCCAGAACACGGATGTGTGACGAAATACAATGCAGGTCCGGTGCAGGGTCTGACATTTGAGTTGCAAAGATCATCGAATATAGCGAGTGTAGAATTGTTACCCCACGTGTCGTCTTCGGCCCCAGAGAACAATAGATCGATAACAACACACACACACACATACATACACACATACATTTATACATAAATAAAGTAGTAAGTAAACCCCCCCCCCCCCTGTTACGCTAAGTGACGTATAAGGAATGTGGTGTTAGTGACCATACATTTTACAGACTTTCGGCACATGGTTTTTGGGGTAATGTGGTCGGTATTACGCCCGTGCCGCTTTACTTTCCCAGAAAAAAATCTAGTACCCATTAAAGGATGGGTGAACCCGGAAGTCGTCGGTTGAGATCGAACCCTACCTCTTGTCGTTTGTAGTTCCCCCTATATACATAAATGATGGTGATAAATTAGTCAATGGATTACACTACATTTCTCCAGATGTATTAAACACACACAAACACCATTAAAATAATTTGCTATTAGTCTTTATACTTTTATTTGAAAAGAATAAACAAACATACAAATTGAAGCCGTTAAATATTTGAAACTGGCAAGGCTACAAAGTAACACAGTGTTTTCATTTGCAATTCTCAATAGCACAGATAAATGTTGTACAACAAAATCACTTTACTAATCTTGTGAGTAGTGACAATTTAATGTACATTGATCAAAGAGCGTAGCTCAACATATATAGAGTCAGCGTGTTTTTTAATCGCTGGCTGGACACTTTTTTTATAAACAGTGTTTTTTTTATATATTTTTTTGCCGGGAAACCAAGCCACCACAAATGTATTTGAGTTATAAATCAATGTGTATACAATTATGTCCCTTTAAGAGTTGGCCTACAGGACGTTGCGTTATTGGGGTAATGATGCAACCAGGGTTGAATTTTTTATACAAATGTTGTTGTTTGCGTTTGACCCAGGGTTCATTGTCTTCTTCATTCAACCTTGGAAGGGTGTTAAATTGGCGTAATTTTCACTTTGTCGCGGTTTCCAGCGAGCTGCAATATTTGTATTTTTTGTGGTTCTATTCGTTGATTTGAATACAAAAGATCCAGAACGTTCTCAATCAGTAGTTTTTAGGTTCATCAACGGTTTGCGTGGCGTGTCTTTGTTGAACGTTGCACTCGTCATCTGTCTTCAGCCTGGTCTCCTACTTATGTTATCATGATCAGTGTTTGATGTCTTGAAAACGCCTTATTGTTTGTTCGCTACTGTCTGGTCTTCCTTGAACAACATCCTCCATAATTGTTCTTTTCACTCCAATTTGTTTGTCGATATGGCCGTTGTATTTTAGTTTACTCTGTAAGGAAGTGTTTATGAGCCAGTTTTTTTCTCTTCTATTTTTTAATCTTTTAATACAGCTTCATTGCTTTGTTTTTACGTTTCAATGTTGCTCAAGGAGGTTTCTTTAGAATTTTCTTTTGAATGAACCAATTATAATTTATTCATTGTTGTTTGAGAGATTGTCTATAGATTACAACCATATATTGCTATTGGAAAGATAGAGGCCTTAAGTAGTTTTAATTTTATAACCTTGTTGGTTTTAGGTTCCCTAAACCTCAAATTGGTATCGGTTCACGAAATATTGCAGTGACATGGCGTCGACTATCCCAAAATGTGCCCATGGTAAAAAAATCAGGACGTAAGAGTATCATTCAATATATGCCACGAGACTTAACGAGGCTGGTTATTTTTCTTGATACTAAACATTAAACGTGAACACAACGATTTTAGCAACCTCTTTAGCCTCGTCTTTCGTATTCTAACTGGCAAGTTTGCTTCCAATGTCACTTAAAGGAGGTGAAGTATGATTTTAATCAACTGTGTGTCGTATGTTTTGACACCAGTATTTAGCTATGCCTTTAAATGAGGAAGATACTATGCAATCCATTTTTGACAATAGAAACAAGAAAAAGAGTTCTTAAATGTTATGTAGAGTTTATCTTAACATATGGATGTGAATCATGGACAATAGGACAACATAAAGGAAAATCACTGGACTCTGTAGAAATGTGATTTTACAGAAGAATGTTTAGAATACCATGGGCAGCTAAGAAGAGTAATGAAAACGTTCTGAAAGAGGCCAAAGCAAAAAGAGAACTAATTTCCAATATTATGAAGAAACAATCATCATTTTTTTGGTCATGTAATGAGAAAAGAACAGCTGGAATATATTGTAACAACTGGGAAAATTGAGGGACGAAGAGAAGAGGGAAGCAAAGAGAAAAGATACCAGACAGCTTAAGAGAATGGTTTGGCAGAAGGTCGACAACAGAAAGGATAAATAACTGTCGTGATCGAAAGTTGTGAAGAGACATGATCGCCTACGCCAGCAGGCATGGTACTTGATGATGATGATGATGATGATTAAGCTATGCCTTTAAATTCATTCCATATACGATGTCTGCGCCGTATTCTTGGTATCACATGGAAGAATAAAGTGACAAACGTGTAGGTCATGACTCGCGTGGGCCTCCCGAGCATCTACACGCTGCTCAAACAACGTAGGTTACGCTGGCTTGGCCACGTACACCGTATGAAGGATGACCGCATGTCAAGAGATATGGTCTGTGGACGGCTGGCAAGTGGCAAAAGAACTAGGGGTCGCCCAAAACTTCGATTTGTAGACGTGTTTAAACGTGACGTGAGGACTCTGAACATAGGCCCTACCGCCTGGGAAGAGATAGCTGCAGTCCGCAATCTTTGGGGACGCATTCTGGGGTTCCAGCTTGGACAGGAAGCAGATGTATAGAAAAAAAAAGAATACTCGCTGAAAGAAAAGAAAAGAAAATACAATTTCTAGGGGCTTTGAAAAATCAATAGTCAACTATGACTGGCAAAGGTCACTACCACTTCTATTTAGCTATGAACCACATTGACAGCATCTAGCTCATTTAGTGCACCGCAAATGTTGATCAGTTGGTTTCGGGTTTACTTTTCAAATGCACAGAACCCCCCCCCCTCCCCCCCACCCCCTTTTCCTTTCCAAAACAAACACATTCCAGGTTCTGAAAATACGCACCAAAGATCTACTTTGATAATGTTTGGCGATCTGGTGTGATTTTGACCACATCCTCAATAATGTGTTGACGTGATTAAAAAAATATAACGCTCACCGATGAAAGGGTAGTTCTTTTTATCATCCATCCTTTAAATGACTTTAAGTGGCCGTAAATAGGCTATGTTGTGGCTTATTTGCTCCTTTCGGCTCAACACATCCGATTTTATCACGACATTTTCGACTTTCGGGCTGCCTTCCCTCTCCGATTCCTACTCGTTTGGCCAGACTAAACCAATTAGTCTGTTGCCAGAGACACCTCGTAGAGGTGGAATAGGTTCTAATGGTTTTACTTCACCGATCATAGCGCATTCATCAACTATGAGTCACTGACGGCTTCAAGCTCTGTTGCTTGCAGGTGCCTTTCTTCTGTTTACAATAATATGAGCATTGACACCACGTTTCCCATGTGCCGCAAAGTTTGATTGGAGAGATTGACTATTTTTACTACGTGGGATTTTCCAACTTATATGAATGATATAGACGAGTAAGTTAGTAAGTTAGATAACCATTCATTACAAATTTACTAGTCTTATGTCTTTACGTGTTAAAGGAATACAAATCAAAATCTAACAGATAAAACACACTCACAAGACAATTATACATAAATAATGAAGAGATATTCTTTTATGTTAGTCTGACCAATACTCAGCTTAATCATTCGTCCTGAAAGGGACGTTAAGTGGACGTAGATTTGTTGTTATTACAACACGTTGTGGTACCTGCCCTTCTGGGTTTAATACACCCCACTCATTATTCTTTTTTCTTTCTTTCTTTCTTTCTTTCTTTCTTTCTTTCTTTCTTTCTTTCTTTCTTTCTTTCTTTCTTTCTTTCTTTCTTTCTTTCTTTCTTTCTTTCTTTCTTCCGTTCTTCCTTATTATTCCTTCTGGTTTCACTCGATGTCTACTAAACGAATGGATAGTCATCCCCCCTTAAAAGGATGTTAAGTGGATATAGATGTGTTGTGTTGCGGTTTATTTGTGCCTTTCGCCTCGGCACATCCGACTTTAGCAAGGCATTTTTGGCCCAACTCTCTTCGATCCCTACTCTCTTAAACAGACAGGTTAGTCTATTTCCAGGGGCAACGCAAGAAAGTGGAGTAGTATCTTGACCAGCTGTCGCCGCTGATTCTGACTCAAACAGTCACCTCTGAGTAGCAGACGATTTACAGCTGTTTTAATTATATGCGTCTCGCTCTCACTCAACATACAGAGGCGGCACATTGTGGTGCTGATTGTAAAATATATGTCTCTTCAATCGTGCTAGTTATGTTTGTGTCCCTTTTCACCAGATAATGCGCCTGTATGAACCCTCGTTTTTTTTTCTCTACTTTTTGTATGAATTTATAATTAATTTTTAATGCGCTCTTGAGTGATCGCTGTTACCTGAGCATACAGGTTGAATCATAGAGATGTGGTTCTATTTTTCTTTCGTCAATACATCGCGCGCCGTGCTGTAAAATAATAAAATCCCCTCTGCTAATAACCAGGGGCAAAGTTTGTAAATATTTACAACACTCTCCTGTATAAGTATGTTTTAATAGCAGTTTTATATCTCTTTTTAATATAACATATTACAACGCGTTGCCCCATGACAAGCTAGAATTTATGGATGATATAGTCAGGATGACGTCAGGCTATATAACTTTAATCAAGAACACCTCTAGAACCTATATGCTGAAACCTGACTGAAACCTGAATCCATGTTGGTCCGAAGATTAATGAGCGCTATAAATGTTGATGTTTATGTGTGTATACATACATTTTTCTCTGTGCTATATTTAACTGCTTGATACTAAGATAATGATTAGAACTGTATGCTTTTTCTACTTTCTTCTGTCTATTTATTTTTAAGATTTATTTGAATAGACAGACATATTACGGGAAAAGACACAGAGGAAGACCAAGAATATTCTACAAGAAGACAAATGGAAGCAGAGATGACGATGATGGGGAAGACATGGAATGATCTTATAAAAAAATGGCAAGAAACAGAGTGGCTTGGAAAGTGTTTATTGAAGATCAATGCTCCACAAGGAGTTGAAAGGAAGAAGAAGAAGAGAAGAAGAAGAAGAAGAAGACTGACAAATTAATAAAAAAAATTAGAAAAAAGTTGTCTGCTATTGCTGACGCCCACTAATTTAGTTTCCTCATGAATTCAGCTTCTTTTGTAGTTAACCTTGAGCGTTTTGTGCGTGGGTACGTGAGTGTTTATGTATGCGGGCACATGAGCGTGTGTAAGTAAACACCAACAATGAAGATTATCGAGAACTGTTTGAGAATAGTTTGTCAGCTGCTGTAGACAGACCAATGACGATATAACAATATGCAGCAAAACATCAATTGGTGTACTTTTACAAGAACGAGAATCCTCAATGATCAATATCTTTCCATTTGTAATTGATGAACGCGGAACATTCCGGTAACTGAAGGAGACAATCTCATAATTTTGAATTAAATTTCGAAATTCTGTAGAAAAAATATTCAGTTATTCTGCATACACAAAAGTACCAACTAATATATTTTACTTTGATTTTCTCATGGGACAAATTTCATCATTGTATTGAGGAATTCCCCATGTGCGCTCCACAACTTGTGACAGCATTTCCCAAAATGTATTGGTAAATTATCTTCACAAGATCGCTCCGTGCACGTCCTACTCGACTGCACAGACGACGGTTCCAAACCTCTATAGTCACCTCATACGGCATGCTTGACTAGTAACAATAGCTCTATTCTTTTCTCTCCTCATAGGGAAGGTCCTATTTAAATTCATTTACCTGTGTTTATATTGTTCCACCTGTCTCTATTGTGCATTGGGGTGATGTCTTTATCTTTGCTGCTATCATTATTCTGTCTTTTTGGTGTTAACACTCAGTCCTTTATTTTTGCTTTCCTTCATTATAATGTCTAACATTTCTGGTAACTCATTTCCACTCTTTGCTATTAAGAATGTAGCACACGGGCAGTATATTTTAGGATAAGTGGAAGTAAAGTATACAGGATATCGAATTTAATTAGGCTAAGAAAACTGTCACGATTTTATATTATGGCCATATAAAACGTCGTAAGAATTCTAAACGAACTAGAATAGAGGATATAGTTTGTGGATAGGAGTGAAGGTGTCGACAAGAAAGATGATAGGACCATAAACATTAACGACCTATAATAGAGTACACTCAGCTGAGTTAGGCAACATACCTAGACAATGTGAGGCGGACAAACTGACAGTTAAATTGTTGACATTCGCCTCTTGATTATCTAATGATAATTGTGTTGACGATGTCGAAGACGAGGAACACACACACACACATATAGATATATATACATATACTATTGTATATTGTATGAGATTATTGCAAAATCCATAAAGGACATGCCTGTAATAACAATTGGAGGTCATAATATAAATAATCTAATGTATGCTGATGATAAAGTCTTAATCGCTAAGAGTGAAAATAAGTTACAAGAAATGTTGGACATTATAGTGAAGGAGAGCAAAAAGAAAGGACTGAGCCTTAATAGCAAAAAAAAAAACAAAAAAAAAAAAAAACAAAAAAAAAAAAATCAGAGGTAATGGTAACAACCATGACAGACGTCAAAGCAAAAAGAGAGCTAATTTCCAATATTAGGAAGAAACAATCATCATTTTTTGGCCATGTAATGATAAGAGAACAACTGGAATATATTGTAACAATTAGAAAAATTGAGGGACGAAGAGATAGAGGGAAGCAGAGAGAAAAAATAACAGACAGCTTAAGAGAATGGCTTGGCAGAAGGTCAACAACAGAAATGATCTGCCGAGATCGAAAATGGTGGAGAGACATGATCACCTACGCCAGTAGGCACGGTACTTGATGATGATGATATACATATATATACACACACATACACACACACACACATATATATATATGTATATATATATATATATATATATATATATATATGGGACATTATGTGCTATAGGTGCTAGCAGATCGTCATCATGCTACTGTAAGCAATATAAAGATAAAACAGACACTGATAATAGGAACTTGGAACGTAAGAACACTCATGCAAGTGATTTTGCAATAGAAATAATAACAAAACTGTTGAATGATACCTACAACAGCGGATATATACCAGACGACATGCTCAAATCAATATTCACAGCCCTACCAAAGAAATCGGGTGTGATTGAAAGCGATGATCATCGCACAATAAGCCTTATAAGTCTTATGAGTAAGATATTACTAAGAATCATCATGCGAAGAGTGCTAAATAAAATCAGTTCAGAAATTAGCGATGAACAGTGTTGGTTTGTTAGAGGTAAAGGAATGAGCAATACCATATATATCATAAGATCTTTAGTAGAAAGAGCCATGGAGGTGAAAACAGATCTATACCTATGTTTCATTGATCATACAATAGAATTTGATAAAGTATAGTACAAAAAAATATTCAAAATTTTAGAAGGCATAATCGTAAACTGCAAAGATATAAGAATAATAAAGAACAAGTGCTGGTAACAAACAGCGGCTATAATAACAAAAAATCAATTGGGAATTTTTCAACAAATAAAACAGGGTAATTGGCTGTCACCAAGTTTTTAAAATATGTATAGTGAGACTATTTTAATTTCCATAAAGGGCATGCCTGAAATAACAAACGGAGGTCATAATATAATAATTCAGGGTATGCTGATGATACAGTCTTAATCGCTTGGAGTCGAAATGATTTACCAGAAATGTTAGACATTATAATTAAGGAAAGCAAAAATAAAGGAATCAGTATTAACACCAAAAAGACAGAATAATGGTAGCAGCAAAGATAAAGACATCACCACAATGCACATTAGAGACAGGTTGAACAATATTAAAACAGGTAAATGAATTTAAATATCTAGGAACACTGTTAACCTCAGATGGTGATGTACAACATTGGTGAGTTGCAGAATGGCTAAGGCAAAAAAAGCTTTCTAAAAAAAATGAGGGAGATACTGTGCAATCCATTTGTTGACAATAGAAACAAGAAAAAGAGTTCTTTAATGTTATGTAGAGCCAGTCTTAACATATGGAAGTGAATCATGGACAAAAAGACGAAAGACGAGAAAACCACTGGAGGCTGTAGAAATGCGGTTTTACAGAAGAATGTTGAGAATACCATGGACATATAAGAAGAGCAATGAAAACGTTCAGAAAGAGGCCAAAGCAAAAAAGAGAGTTAATATCCAGTATTAGGAAGAAACAATCATCATTTTTTGGTCATGTAATGAGAAAAGAACAGCTGGAATATATTGTAACAACTGGGAAAATTGAGGGACGAAGAGAAGAGGGAAGCAAAGAGAAAAGATACCAGACAGCTTAAGAGAATGGCTTGGCAGAAGGTGAACAACAGAAATGATAAATAACTGTCGATTTCGAAGGTTGTGGAGAGACATGATCACCTACGCCAGTATGCATCGTACTTGATGATAATGATAATGATATCATCATTAGTGTATTTATATACATAAACACACCCACATACTTTTGCAAGTAGCGTCATGCGTCATTCTAGTTTAATGACGTTGCTGCCTCGCATTTGCATGTTTATTATTAAGTGTTTTCGTGTGCTGCAGACTGGAACTCAAATTACACGTTTCTGTAGTTGATCAATACTGACTTATTGTAATAACAGTTTACGATAAAATAAGAGACCACTTTTTCATAACTATAGCTCATGTATTTACGCAGAAATCACATTACAGAACTTGCATTAAACTGGTGGTGTTTAAAATGTAATATCAACCGTTTAGAATCGTGGGATGTATGTTTCTTCGTTCTGGCTCTACAAACTAAGCCTATAATGTTTGTGTAAAGTGTTTTCTTTGTTAAAATATTAAAATGCTTGCTGCTGTTTTACAAATCATATTTAAACGTCTTTCTATCTCATTCCTTTTTATGACATAGTTATGTCTATATTTATGTGTGTACACTCTAAACCTCCAAGTCAAACAAAAAGCAGATAGATTCATAGAAAAAGAAAATATAAAAAATACAAAAAGAAAAGAAACTAAAAAAAAAAAATTTCTAGGGGCACCGAAAAATCCAGTCAACTATGACTGACAGAGATTACTATATGTGTGTATGTTTGTGTACATATATATACGCTACTGTTTTCCGTATTAAAATATGCGTATCGGCAATAACAGTGAGAGATTTATATATTTTCCAGCTCCATTAACGCCTATGACATTTAACACTTTTAAAGTACATATTTCAAAATGGCTGTTTTGGCCACTCGTAATCCATAATGTTCTAACACAGGAGAAACTCGGCATATCCGGTCTAATTGTAACCGGCTCTATTTCTAATGTTTACAAATTTGGAAAATAGATGACTTACCATTTGTAATAAAATATCAGATGTTTTTTACATGAATCTTCATCATCATCATCGAGTGCCGTCTCCGCAACGAAGGTTGGCTACCAAGGAGCGCCATTCTGCTCTGTCTCTTGCTTTGATGGTGCAGGTTGTCATAGGCTGATTTGTCCATCTTTTGATGTTACTCGTCTATGTTAGTCTTGGTCTGCCTCTGCCTCTTTTACCTTGTATTTTCCCTACCAGGATTACTTTTAGTAGGCTGTTGTGTCGTTTAACATGGCCCACAAAATCGCATTTGTCTTGTTTGAATTGTGTTTAGTAGTTCTCTTTTCATTTTTAGTTGTTTTAAGACTTGATCGTTTGTTTTCTTTTCCTTCCATCCAACTCTACCTATTCTTCTTTATACCCACATTTCAAAGGCTGCAATTCTCTGTTCTGTTTTCTTGTCTAATGTCCATGTTTCTGCACCATATAGGAATATTGAGAAGATGTAACATTTTGCTATTCTTAGTTTTAGCCCTTGTGTTATTTGTTTTGATGTTAGTATATTTTTCATGGCATTAATATTGCTTTTTGCCATACCTATTCTCTTGTTTATTTCAGTTGTACATTTTCCATCACTGGTTATAGTATGTCCAAGGTAATTGTAGTTCTGAACTGTCTCCATGTCTATTACTTCAATTTTGATATCCACTTGTGGGTTTTGAATATTTTCTTTTACATGAGTACAGACAACTTTATTTGAGGCAAATGTTACAATAAATAATACTAGAATAAAGAGTTTAATAATATAAATTCTTGGCATGTATTTTTTTTTATAGCGCCATTTTAAACTGCCTATCTACAAAATAATGTCTGTTATATTAGCATATCTGTGCAGGCCGGTTAGCACGCATTTTGTGTCCACTGATAATGCATGCAAAAACTGTATCCAACATTTTACGTTTTTAAAATGTTCACTTATTAATATAAGTATTTTATCAAGTGAAAACAATAATTAGAAACCAACATAATTAACATAAGGCATTTTGGATGAAAATAAACCGAAACATTTGACGTGAACAGTACAACTGTTCAACTGGACTGGCTACGAGACAAATACAATACAACGAGGCCTTTCACAAACATAACGAAGATACCAAGAGCAACCACACAAATCTTGGATTGATAGAATATTGGAAACACTAGATAATATAACAGCATGAGAGGCCAACAGAAGAGAAAAAGAGCGCAAACTATATCTTCCATCGACGTTGAAAGGCAAATCAGGAAAGAAACGAGAAGAAGAAAAAATAGAAACAATTTTTTTTTTTTTTTTTTTTGTGCCCGTTTGAAAATTCTAAATTAGGGATCCGTTTCAATTCTTGCTGCCATTTTGGCCCAAAAAAGATTCAGTGTTGGTGCAGATCATCATCAGAAGGCTCGAGTTCAGTTTCCTGGTTTGCCGATATAGCTTCGAGGTTCATCCAGCCTCTGAAAATAGTTACTAGTGTTTTTTTCTGCGAAACTGGGTCAGGCTTGGCACGATAACGTCCACAATATCCATACAATGTGCTGTTAATGGTTACAAAGTATGGATACAAACCGCATATTCTTCATGCGTATTAAGACGTAGAAGGAACCACTACTCTTATAATATTCGGCGCATCGTTAAATAATTATGTATCTAAATCATGTGTGACTTTTATTTTATTTATTATCGTCTGTTTTATGTTTTACAGTACTGTGTGATAGTGAGCCCTAGCTGAGTGCAACATCCCGGACAATGAAGAGGCTGGTATGCTCCCTGCGCACAAAGGAGGTCTTTATTCTGACATTAGTTTTATTTTTACACAAATAGATGTGTATGAAGCACTGGCTAATCGATTTTGTTTTAACACCCGATAACTAATCTATTTGTTTATTTTTCAATTCATTGAACTTTCTCATTCATTTATTTCCTTCAGTCCATTAAAAAATATTTAATCAAAAGTCCTTTCTAAATTATCTGTTTCATTTAAAATACATATTTATTGAAATGCCCTTTCTAAATGTATCTGTATCATTAAAACACATATTTAATCAAATGTCGTTTCTAAATTCATCTGCATCTTTAAACTATGTTTTTCTTTTCTTACTTAAAGAGACCCGTATTATTTCAGAACCTTGTGTCCCATCTGGTTCCCTATGGATCAGTTCTTTCAAATACATTTCAAATACAGCTGACTTCATGTGAGAGTCTTGGATCCTACTCTGACTGAGTCCTGATCGCAGACAGACAAATACATTTGTATATAATTTTTATTTTAATTCCTTAAAAAAAAGTCCTCAATATTTCTTCTCGTCTAAAACTACTTTGCCAAGAGTACCAGATAATGGGCAGACGTACTATGCTGTTGGTTGTATTAAAGTTCCCTCCCTTTGAGTACCTTCCATTAGATTTTGAGTCTGGGTTCACTCCCGTGACTTTATATTCATTCACCCAAGACACGGGTGGGTTTTACATTTACAGGTAATCTTGTCAACTGTCGTACTATAGCAAACTATTTCACGGGTAATGTTGCCTATTGTTGTACTATAGCAACTATTTCACAGGTAATGTTGCCTATTGTTGTACTATAGCAACTATTTCACAGGTAATGTTGCCTATTGTTGTACTATAGCAACTATTTCACACGTAATGTTGCCTATTGTTGTACTATAGCAACTATTTCACAGGTAATGTTGCCTATTGTTGTACTATAGAAACTATTTCACGGGTAATCTTGCCAACTGTCGTACTATATCAACTATTTCACAGGTAATGTTGTCTATTGTCGTACTATAGAAACTATTTCCCAGGTAATGCCGCCTACTGAAGTACTATAGCAACTATTTCACAGGTAATGTTGCCTACTGTCGTACCATATCAACTATTTCACAAGTATTGTTGCCTACTGTCGTACCATATCAACTATTTCACAAGTATTGTTGCCTACTGTCGTACTATAGCAACTATTTCACAAGTATTGTTGCCTACTGTCGTACTATAGCAACTATTTCACAGGTATTGTTGCCTACTGTCGTACTATATCAACTATTTCACAAGTATTGTTGCCTACTGTCGTACTATATCAACTATTTCACAGGTAATGTTGCCTACTGTCGTACTATATCAACTATTTCACAAGTATTGTTGCCTATTGTTGTACTATAGCAACTATTTCACAGGTAATGTTGCCTACTGTCGTACTATATCAACTATTTCACAAGTAATGTTGCATACTGTCGTACTATAGCAACTATTTCACAAGTATTGTTGCCTACTGTCGTACTATAGCAACTATTTCACAAGTATTGTTGCCTACTGTCGTACTATAGCAACTATTTCACAGGTAATGTTGTCTATTGTCGTACTATAGAAACTAGTTCCCAGGTAATGCCGCCTACTGAAGTACTATAGCAACTATTTCACAAGTAATGTTGCCTACTGTCGTACCATATCAACTATTTCACAAGTATTGTTGCCTACTGTCGTACCATATCAACTATTTCACAAGTATTGTTGCCTACTGTCGTACTATAGCAACTATTTCACAAGTATTGTTGCCTACTGTCGTACCATATCAACTATTTCACAAGCATTGTTGCCTACTGTCGTACTATAGCAACTATTTCACAAGTATTGTTGCCTACTGTCGTACTATAGCAACTATTTCACAGGTAATGTTGCCTACTGGGGTACTATAGCAACTATTTCACAGGTAATGTTGCCTACTGTCGAACTATAGCAACAATTTCACAGTAAACATTTTAAAAGCTTGTGTGGTTCAAGAATGTAAATATTAACATAAAATAATCAGGTGATCCATTATTTACACATTACACGTTGTAATCCTAGTGATTGACAAGGATCTAATAAATAAAACTCAAACAGAGTTTCATAATGGAAGCGTTGTAGTAGCTAGAGCATTAACAATTGACTTATCGGTTCCACACACAAAAATTAACACGTTATGTGGAAAGTAATAATAGCGAGAAAGAACAGTAGCTCATTTATAAATATTGTACATTAGTTCAGTGGATTTGAGTGACACTCCTGCGACACTCTGTGTTGTAAAGTAGATTTTAAATGCACAAATTGTATTTTAAAAAAGGCACTCATCGTATAGGTAAGGAGAAGTCTGCATTTCATTGCTGATTACTGGTGTAAATGTACTCAAGCCAGAATTGATCAAACACACACATCACCTCTGGTCAAGTGAATTGAGAGATCCTCAGGACAGAGTGAATAAAAAATCCACCCATCACTCTCACCCTCCCCCGGTCAAGTGAAATGTGAGATCCTCAGATCAGAGTGGATTAAACACACGCATCATCACCTCTGGTCAAGTAAATTTGGAGATCCTCAGATCAGAGTGGACTAAACACACGCATCATCACCTCTGGTCAAGTAAATTTGGAGATCTTCAGATCAGAGTGAATTAAACACACGCATCATCACTCTGGTCAAGTGAATTGGGAGATCCTCAGATTAGAGTGAATTAAACACACGCGTCATCACCTCTGGTCAAATAAATTGGGATCCTCAGGTCAGAGTGAATTAAACACACGCATCATCACATCTGGTCAAGTGAATTGGAAGATCCTCAGATCAGAGTGGATTAAACACACGCATCATCTCCTCTGGTTAAGTGAATTGGGAGATCATCAGGCCAGAGTGGATTAAACACACGAATCATCTCCTCTGGTTAAGTGAATTGGGAGATCCTCAGGCCAGAGTGGATTAAACACACGCATCATCTCCTCTGGTTAAAGGAATTGGGTGATCCTCAAACACGTGTGGATCAAACCCACGCATCATCTCCTCTGGTTAAGTGAATTGGGAGATCCTCATACAAGAGTGGATCAAACCCACGCATCATCTCCTCTGGTTAAATGAATTGGGAGATCCTCAAACACGAGTGGATCAAACACACGCATCATCTCTTCTGGTTAAATGAATTGGGTGATCCTCATACAAGAGTGGATCAAACACACGCATCATCTCCTCTGGTTAATTGAATTGGGTGATCCTCATACAAGAGTGGATCAAACACACGCATCATCTCCTCTGGTTAATTGAATTGGGTGATCCTCATACAAGAGTGGATCAAACACACGCATCATCTCCTCTGGTTAATTCAATTGGGTGATCCTCATACAAGAGTGGATCAAACCCACGCATCATCTCCTCTGGTTAAGTGAATTGGGTGATCCTCATACAAGAGTGGTTCAAACCCACGCATCACCTCCTCGGGCCTTTCAAATAGAGATCGGTGAGAAAAGCTAAAACCTTTCGCATAAAATCCTACAATAACATCAACTATCATCGAGTCAAAAGCGCAAATGCTACACGGAGCAGTAAAATGTGACACAATTCTATAAACATTTTATTAAAGATAGCTAGCACCAGCTTGTGTCATTCCCGAGTTAGCAAATGTGATAATAAATCTACATTACACAACGATGTAGATGTGAAGAGAAAGGTAGCCCAAACGTCTCACTGGGTTAGAAACTACAACCTTGAAGAGGACAACAGAATTCATATTAAGTCCAAAATTCTGAATGTGCATGAACCGCATTGACATAAGAAAGCGGATAAACAGAAGAAGAAAAGCAAGCTTTCAAGACCTCTCTTTTTATTTTATATTTATTAGGGAATTATGTTTTAGCACATTGTGGTTCAGTGCATCCGTATCCAGGAGACATTTGTTCATGACTGCTCGCCAGTTTTTTGTTTCATTTTATGACGAATATCAAGCTAAATAAGATTACACACAAAGCATCCAATGAGCACCTTCCCGTCTCCTCCCACAACCAGCCTTCATTGCCCTCATTTCAAGACAGGCCTTTATTCATGTCATTATGCTCTACAAATTTAAAACACAACATTTTCCTTCGAAACAAACAACAGACACGCAAACCAGATAAACAGCAACATCAAAGTACGCCCGCACGTTACCGCTACTGCATTTCTGCACGTATTACTATTACAATATCGAACGGGAGGGGGGGGGGGAGAAAAAGTTAAAGTAAATACACTTGTTTTTCTTTAAAATGCAATGAATAACCAATAAAATTCGCTCTCCCTCTATCTCTCTATCACTCTATCTCTCTCTCTCTCGTAAAATCCGTAAAAAGTTTGATCGAAACCTCGCCGTGCCATGGAACAGTAATTAACCACTCCGCCTCATTTGATCTTGTCTGATTTCGTTGTTCTTACCAATTTTTACAAAAACGTCCAGCAAGTCTAAGGTTTAATCACTGCTCTTTTGTATTTGGTTACAAAAACCGATATCAATGTGCGGGGAGTTATGCTGTCTCGTCGACGATGATAGCATAGAACCTATTATCAGTACATTCACAAACATATGATATATCCTTTTGTAAATAAATATTGTATGTTATTTGTCCCCATCAGTGTAATCAAAACTATAGACATCATGTGATATCTCCTTATCTCCAGAAAGTTATATTCTGTCCAGCTAAAGGCGAATAAAAGTTGTAATATGATAAATATGAACGAAATTTGTGGCGGCTTTCCGACAAAACAACAGTGGCTGAGTCGATGGAAGTGACTTGGAGATAAGGAGCTTTAAGATTAATAGCCTTCCTTCCTTCAGGTGTCTAATAGAAATAACACTGAATAATATGACATTAATTAAAATATAAAATAAATTATATAAAAAGAACTTTGTTTTGTTCATAAATTATGTACATGTAATAAGTTTTTGAATCAAATATCAAGAGCTAATCAAATTACAAACATTTTTTACAGCATATGTCAATGAGAAGCTCATGGGTTATGGCTGGTTCTTCTTTTCTCTTTTCACTGATACCTAAAAGGTGCCGTGGTTATATCATTTGTCGTTCTTGAGCTGCTCGAACTATCTGAATTAGTGATTTTCCTTTGTTGTTACATGTCTATGTCACTGCATCTATCCATCTTCTTCTTCTTTTCTCTTTTCACTGATACCTTAAAGGTGTCGTGGTTATATCATTTGTTGTTTTTGAGCTGCTCGAACTGTCTGAGTTAGTGATTTTCCTTTGTTGTTATATGTCTATATCACTGCATCTATCCATCTTCTTCTTCTTTTCCCTTCTCACTGATACCTAAAAGGTGTCGTGGTTTATATCGTTTGTCGTTCTTGAGCTGCTCGAACTATCTGAATTAGTGATTTTCCTTTGTTGTTACATGTCTATGTCACTGCATCTATCCATCTTCTTCATATTTTCTCTTTTCACTGATACCTTAAAGGTGTCGTGGTTTATATCATTTGTCGTTCTTGAGCTGCTCGAACTATCTGAATTAGTGATTTTCCTTTGTTGTTAAATGTCTCGTCACTGCATCTATCCATCATCTTCTGGGTCTTCCTCTTGGTCTTTTTCCATGCATTCTCGAGAAGAACGACTGGTTCTTACCACATACTAAACTATGGTATTTTAATATGAAATCGGTCCATTGAGCCGTAACTAACTCTACTTTCTGTTAGCTTGGTATCATTTATAAAGCAGGATTAATGCGGCTGTTGTCAAGAAAACTTACAATCGTTATGTTGTGAGATATGGGTACTTGTACAACTGACATGTTTTCAGTAACTAGTCTTGTTCTCATATGTTTCATTCGTATATACTGTATAAAGCATTGTTGAGTGTGTCTGCACTATTTTGTCGTGGGTTGTTATATCGCATAAGTAATTGTTAGTCCCCTTTACTTTTCATCACATATATGGACAATATATGCAAATTAGCATGCCCAATTCAAGGAAATATACCAACACGGACGATAACAAGCGATAACACAAAAGTGAACGAAATATACGTACCAGAAAACAACAGAAGAGAGGAAGAAATAAATGAAATACTATTTGCAGACGACCAAGTTCTGATACATGAAACAACTGAGGACCTACAAGAACATATCAACAGGCTAAACAACACTTGTAAACAATACAACATGAAGATCAACGTAAGCAAAACAGAAGTAATGGCAATAGCGAGAAAGAAAGAAAAACTAAACATCATAATAGATAATACGACTTTGAAGCAAGTAGACAATTTTTAATATCAGGGTAGCACGTTAACACAAGACAATAACCAAGAGACAGAGATAGATATAAGGTGTAACAAAGCATGCCAAGTTATAGGCCAAGTATCAACACTATTGAAAAACAAAGCAATAACTACGGAAGCAAAACGGGCAATATACAAATCAATTTTTCTACCAACTCTGTGCTATCAGTGCCAGAATTGGACGCTGGACTCTAGAACAATAAGAAAGATAACGACCAATGAAATGAAATGTGTCAGAAGAATGACAGGAAACAGCTTAAGGGACAGAGTAAGAAACACTGACCTGAGGAAGAAACTCGAAATTGAACCGGCCATCGAATACATACAGAAACAACAGATAAATTGGTTCGGCCACCTAACAAGACAAAAAGAACTAACAATGACTCAAAGAGCCTTAAATAAACGCTACGAAAACGCCAGATTAAGAGGAAGACCGAGAAATAGATGGATAAAGGGAATACTAGAGTCACTAGGAGGGATAACATCAGAAGAGGCCAACAGAAGAGCAAAGAATCGCAGATTGTTTCTCCCCTCGACGCCAGCGGCAGCAGAGGAAGGATAGAAGAAGATGAAGATGATTTGTTAGTCTTTACCGCCGCATAGTTCCACTTATATTGTCTATCATCAGTCTCATACTTAATCTTTCTCGTACATTAAAATGGCCACTATAGAAATGAAATGTGTTAGACGCATGACAGGAAACAGCACGAGTGATAAGATTTTATTACAAAATGAAGAACTGAATGGAAAAGCTAGGAATACTTTTCGCCATTTAATACAAAAAGAAACAACCGATAAAATGGTTTAGCCACAAAAGGCAGAGAGCAAAATACAAATCAACTAGTGTTCAATAAACGTTGCGAGAACACCAGACACAAGGGTCGACCACGAAAAAGATGGATTGATGGGATAGAAGAACAACTATAAGGTAGTCAAAGCAAACATAAGAGCTAAAGACCGCAAACTTTGTCTCCCATCGAAGCTGAAAAGCAAATTAAAAGAGAAAGAAGAAGAAATAGCTTCAATCCTTTTAGTTTGTGATTTAATGGTAGATGTTTCCTTAAGATAACATAATCGCTTTGTTTACTTTCATGCCATGTATTTCGTGTAGGATATTTGCCAACTATTTCATCGATGTTACATTCCTCATGTATGCTCTTTGTTACAACATAATGATTTCTTCCATGCCTATTACTGCAATTACTGTAGACTTCCACTCTTGCTACTTAGATAAGGGCCGTATTTGAAATTGCTAACAGAAAGATAACAAGGTATACTATTTATCATTTGTTGTTTAGCTTTTATTTTAAAGTTTAGGTGCCCGAATATCACTAGTGGATAGGATTATTGTTTATTAATGTGTGTATTCCTCAGTGCAGAACCCAAAAATGTTTGTCATAATTGTACTTGGACGTGGTAATAGTAAAGTAAAGAGTTCCGTCACACTAAGTGGTGTATAATGAATATGGTGTTAGTGACCATAATTTGTATAGACCTTCGGCACATGATTTTTTTTTAGGAAATGTGGTCAGTATTGCGCCCGTGCCGCTTTAATATGATAGGAAAAAAATCTGGTACCCATCTCTCTCTCTCTCTCTCTCTCTCTCTCTCTCTCTCTCACTCTCTGCGATCAGCACTCAATGAGCGTAGGATTCCAGACTCTCTCATGAAGTCAGCTGTTTGTTTAAATGATTCGATTGCCCCATACAGTTTCTCTTCCAGGGAGGTGGGTGTGGACCACATTGCTCTTCTCAGGTCTGTGTACTGGGGGCAATCCTGTACAACATGTTTTGTAGTCATATTGTCCAGTGTACAGTGGCATAGGCTGGTTGTACCTATTTTGAATTTGGTGAATATGTGATTTCTCATTTTATTGTGGCCAGTGCGTAGGCAAAGTATGATGACTTAATCACTCCTTGATAGTTGGTGGTATCCGTCCCTCTCGTTATACTTTGGGTGTACTCGTTTCCATTTTTCATGGTACTGACCTTTGAGGATGGATTTGGCTTCATCATAACTGAGCGGATGGTTCTCTTGTGGTAATCTCCCTCCCTCTTTCGCTAATTTGTCTGCGCGTTCGTTCCCGTGTATATTACAGCGCGTACCCATTTAAGACTGGGTGAACCCGGAGCTGCACTGGTACACGAAAACACAAATGAGCTATCATCAATAGCCAGCAAAATTGGGCTTGAGATCAATCATGAAAAGACTAAAGTCATGAAAAGTTTAATTCCAACAGATGACAAAATATACATGGAAAACAAACCAGTGGAAGAGATTGATCACTTTATCTATCTTGGAAGTCTGTGAAAGCTGGAAAACAACAAGAGATATAGAAACAAAGTTGAACGCATTCGAAAATAAATGTCTAAGGAAAATACTTGGTTTAGCGTGGAACGAATTCAAAACAAACGAGGAAATTAGAGAAATCGCCAATCAACCACTAATATCTTCAGTAATAAAGAAAAGACGATGGTCATATGTTGGACATGTGATGAGAAGAGATAATAACCGAATAGCAAAGCAAGCCCTCATATGGGAAACAACAGGTAAGAGAAAAAGAGGAAGACCCAGGGAGAAACTGAGAAGAACATTGATGAGAGAGGCAAGAGCAGCAGGATTCGGCTCCCTCAATGAGATAGAGCTGCTTGCACACAATAGAGACAGATGGCGAGATTTGATAAAATATCTTTAAAAGAAAACTGCTAGAACAAAAATACAGATAGGAGAAGGTGTATCTTGGTCTACGCCCTATGGGCCGACTACGGCTCGAAAGGTCAATAGATAGAACCCGGAAGCCGTCGATCAGGATCAAACCCAACCTCTTGTCCGTAGTAGTCCAGTTCACTAACCACTGAGCTTTCGCGGCTCCCTTCAGTGACATGGTGGTCTAGAGATATGACTTTGAAATTAACGATAATGTGAATGACGACAGAAATGGTTTACAAGGAAGCAGCTACCAATAGATGCGTGTTCACGAGTAGTACCCTATACCGCATGCTGTAAAGCACAGTTTCAATCCGCTAAAATAGGTCCGCGAAGAAGAAAAAGTAGACACAGTAGAAGAGAAGAAGAAGATCTCATAATTGTTTACCGAAACTGTTTTTTTTTTCTTCAGAAATATATCTTACTTAAGTCATTTTCACACATTGCGTTCATTTTCCTTCTGCCCACATCTCAGTTTTGTAGGGAAGACAATAATAATAAATGAATATTATTACAGAGGGAAACTTTCGAGGCGATAATTTAGCGAATCATAGGAAGATTGTTTACAACTCTCCTATGATTTGCAGGGAAGACCTTTTAATCTTATTGTGGTTTTCATTTCTTTTTCTAGTTCCAAATTGTTATTGTTATTATTTATTTTTTTTCTTCTTTTTAATACATATCTGTGTAGACATAGTGTGTTGTATGTTTGTTCCTGCAAAAGCCTATTGGGCCGAAACGTTGTTCTAATTTGAGTCGTCCATTTATTACGTAAAGATTTAACCATACCGTTTTTTTCTATTTTTTTCTCTCTATATTTTTATTTCCATTTCTTCTTACAATTAGCTTTACTGCAGCTTCGCATTTTAATGAACTTATATACATTTATATGTATTGCCTTGCTTTGACCTCACACACATACACATACATACAATTCTATTCGTGGAATATGGTTCATTGCCGTCGGGGCAGATCCCCACATCCGTTCCACCGTATGTCCCAGCATTTCTCGAAGAAAATGAAAATTTAAAAAAAAATAATTAATACAAAAATTTTTTTTTTATTTAAAAATATATCATTACACATCTACATTCAAATACATACATACATATAATCACAACTATATAAAAACACATACACGCAGGCATGTTGACACTCCGAATGATATGAAATATCAGTTGCATTCATTATATGTTAACATATACTAACACTAAAATAAATAACACTACGGTAAAAACTAAGAATAGCAAAATGTCATGTCTTCTCAACATTCCTGTATGGTGTAGAAACATGGACACAGAAAATTGAAGATTTTGAAATATGGATTTACAGAAGAATAGGAAGAATCGGATATAAAGAAAAGAAAACAAATCATTAAATCTTACAACTAAAAATGTAATAAACTACTAAACACAATTCAAACAAGACAAATGAAATTTTTTAGGGCATATTAAAAGACACATCAGCCCACCAAAAGTAATCTTGGAAGGGAAAATACAAGGTAAAATAGACAGAGCCAGACCAAGACTAACATGGACGAGTAACATCAAAAGATGGACAAGCCAGCCTACGACAACCTGCACCACCAAAACAAGAAACAGTGCAGAATGGCGCTCCATGGTAGCCAACCTTCGATGCGGAGACAGCACTAAATGATGATGATGATGATGTTGACACCCAAAGCCATCATCTCAATATATCCATCTATAACATCATTCATGAAAATTGTATAAACAGTTAACAAAACCAAGCGCAAATAACTTCAGCATTCATTCCCCACAGTTTTCTGCGTTTTCCATTTCTTTTCTAAACATCAAACATTGTAATTAACAGTGTGTTTTAAAACCATTCAAATGATACGTCTTAAACAAGCAATCAATGAGAAGTAAAATTAATGGGAAACCGGCCTTTATTCAGACTTGTTTCATCTGAAATGAAGTCCATATATTAGACACCTGAGTTCTCAAAGACGCTAAATTATATGTCAATAGCCTCTTCTAAAACAACGTCAGTGCCTGAGTTATATGTGTCGCCCATAGACTATGGTAGATTCTCGGTATGACGTCATGTTTGGTAGACTCAATAAGTCCAGGTCTAGGGTCTCCCTTTTAAAGATGTCTGTCTGTGTGACGTGAGGAAATGTCAAGATGGCGTAGGGTTATGGGAGATAGCTACGTAAGGTCTTTAGAGAGTTGGCGTGAATTTTCGAATCAAGGTATAAAGATGGCTGGGGAGGCAACTAACTCAGTTTAGTTTATTTTAAGTTGTGTTTTGGCATAATTATACTAGGCAATATAAGAAGGTAGTTTGTCATTCCTTTCCTTCTTGGCAGTGACTGTACTTGTCGGAGATCGCAACCATTGTCTCTCTCTCTACATGAGATTCTCTGCCTGCCATCGCGGAATGGGGACCATAACTGGCACTACTTGTTGGCTGCTCCCACAACACCATCCACCACCTGCTCCAATGGCTTCACATAACCCTGATAGGTGGGCTAAACAGGAGCTCCGCCTTGCCCAAGGGTGTCCCGAACACTAGCGAAGGAAAGGAGACGTCTTACTGCTCCTTTGGTAGGGCAGAACTCTACCCTGCTAGGTTAGTTTAGTCGACATATCATCTCCATCGCACAACAGACAACTCACAGTGCTCAGATCACCTCCTCAGCACGTCCTCATGTATGAGTCACGTCCGCCACGCACTACCGAGAGCACTGAAGATGATTTTAACTCAGATGCATGAATGCTATAGACCTTGTCAGCAACCTTCTGTCGCCTCTTATGACATGTGGAACAGGTGACAATAGCTGTAAGGACAAACAATAATAAAAGAATATTATTATAGAGGAAACATCCGAGGCGATAATTCAGAGAATCATAGGAGGAAGAGGTATGCATTACAGCACTCAGAAATAATGACATATAAACAACAGAAAAAAACAAGGAGCAACATATGGTCCGCAGCAAGATCAAACCCGTACTCCTTGGCACTGCGCCTTTATATATTATTATAAGGCGCAGTGCCAAGGAGTGCGGGTTCGATCCTGCTTCGGACAATATGTTGATCTTTGTTTTTTTTCTGTTGTTGATCATTTGTCATTTTTTCAGAGTGCTATATACATAAACTCTTCCTCCTATGATTCTCTGACAAAAGCTCTATTCTTGTCTCCTCTCACCGTGATCAAGTCCCCCTGTAGGCACATAGACTAGAGGCACCTGACTTGGAGAAAAAGTGACACAGTCAAGTCAGGCACACATTTTTTCGTGAAAATTTGTGAACACGTGCTCGGTTCCAAAATTGGACTGCGCAGTCATAAAAGACGTAGTCTCCTCAAAAAAGGTAATCCCATATATAACACTATATAAGTGTCTTACAAGACAAGGAGTTATTATTACGACGCAGACATCAAAATGTTGAACACATTTGTAGAAGGGAACAGCTGGAATATACTGTGGCATCTAGAAAGAATGAGGGTAAAAGAGGAAGATTGATATAGAGAGCAGATACCAGACATTTTTAAATGAATGGTTTGGTAGGAAGTTAACTTGAGAGATATAACGTTGTTGGAAGACATGATTGCCTATTTGGGGAAAAAATGTGAAAAATAACTACTAAAATCAGGTGAATAAACGATTTTGGTAATTTGTCAAAGAAAACAGTTGCTACAGACAATAACATAAGCTCTACACAATTAAAACAACTGATAAGACAAGAAGTAGTAAGCCTTTAATTGTTAGAAAGATATTCTTGGAATGCTACAATATAGCATTCGATATCTACACGCACACATATACACACACACTCACACAACGCGCACCACAATAATACATTTAAAATAACAAATAATCTGAGAAAAAGAATATATTAGTTTCAAAATGTTTAATATATGACGAATATAATCCTAAAGGAAATAACGAATCGTCAAGATTTTTTTGGTATACAAAAATAATGTCCGGTAATATTATGATGAAGAAATGTGAAGCATTAATTCCAATTTGAAGTGAAAGGGCCAGTATTTTTTCATCGCTGTTTTTACCTTTCCCATCTTAGCAAATCTATTCTTTACTTAACTTGATCTTGCAGATAAAGTTAAGCTGAGATTAAATAAAATCACATTCCTCATATGTCAAACCTGACTGTTAACCATTAATTAATGTCGTAATCATTCTTATATTTGCTGAAAACAACATTTACAAGTTCTCGTTGAAGAAATCAAACAAAATATGACACAATTCAAAATAATGAACCTTAATTTTCCCCTCTCAATGAATTTAAATATTTAAAAATTAAACTGAAAAGGAGATAAGTCAGAAAATAAAAACAAAAATAATCGAAAGAACCATGCAACCGATGACAAGGAGGTTGAAAACTAACGAGAGATCGGAGATATTAAATTATGACGTTGACGATGATGCTCCTCTGAACTGTAAGCTGGTCATTCATTCGAGCCATAACTCTTCGAGCAAAAATTGTTGAAGATATAAATAGAAAATGCAAGTTACAAATGAAATTAAGTAACAAAGTGGGTTTTATACTTCGATCCACACAAAATTATAAAAAAAATTATTAAAACAGATTATTAAGAAGAAAATAGCTTTCATCCAAGTTAATAAAATAAAGGCAGTATAAAACACATAATAAATTCCAAGTAAGATTATTTTAATACAAATGTAAAAACAGTTATTTTATATGGCGGGAAAAGGCAAATAATTGTAGTGCTGCGGTAAAGCAGGTAGCAAGGAGAAAATGGTGGGGGTGTAACATACATTCCTGCAAGGAAAGGTGATAGCTTTAGGTAGCAAGTGGTGGGGTGTAACATACACTCCTACAAGGAATGGTGATAGCTTTAGGTAGCAAGTGGTGGGGTGTAACATACACTCCTACAAGGAATGGTGACAGCTTTAGGTAGCAGGTGGTGTGGGTGTAACATACATTCCTACAAGGAATGGTGACAGCTTTAGGTAGCAAGTGATGGGGTGTTACGTAAATTCTTACAAGGAATGGTGATAGCTTTAGGTAGCAAGTGGTGGGGTGTAACGTACATTCTTACAAGGAATGGTGTGACAGCTTTAGGTAGCAAGTGGTGGGTGTACCGTACATTCTTACAAGGAATGGTGACAGCTTTAGGTAGCAAGTGGTGGGGTGTACCGTACACCTTTACAAGGAATGGTGACAGCTTTAGGTAGGAAGGAGCAAGTGGTGGGGGTGTAACGTACATTCTCACAAGTAATGGTGACAGCTTTAGGTAGCAAGTGGTGGGGTGTAACGTACATTCTTACAAGTAATGGTGACAGCTTTAGGTAGCAAGTGGTGGGGTGTAACGTACACTCTTACAAGGAATAGTGTAGCTTTAGGTAGAAAGGAGCAAGTGGTGGGGTGTAATGTACATTCTTACAAGGAATGGTGATAGCTTTAGGTAGGAAGGAGCAAGTGGTGGGGGTGTAACGTACATTTTACAAGGAATGGTGATAATTGCTCAGAGACAAGGATGTCAAATAATGCAACTAAAAAAA